>JAODAL010005924.1:0-138754 GCA_025379985.1 Phyllomedusa bahiana | reverse complement strand
ATTTTGCCTTGGAAGTCCGGGGCCCATAGAAAAAAGGAAAAAGGAAAAAATTAGAAATTCCAAAGGGGTTTTTATGATCAATTTTTAGAACTGCAATGCCCAAAAATGAGTCCTCCCTTCCCCAAGCCTCAGTTCCCTTTGACCAGCCCCAGGGTTTTTAAACCCCAAATTATTTCCAAGCTGCCATATGGAATTCAAGAAAAGTGTACTACACTTGGTTCAAGATACAAAAGGAAAAAATCAAGTCTCATTTCCTCCCTTTTCCTACCTCTGTGAGGAACATTGCAGAAAGAAACCCAAAGAAATGCCCCAAAGGGTTTTTGGGTTGGGGCACCCATATTTTTGGGCCCCTTTGGGGAAACCAAAAAATTAAAGAAAAAAAACATGTTTTTTTTTGGGGAATTTAAAAATTTTTTTTCTTTTCCCCCCAAATATTTTTTATTCGTTTTTAATATACAAATGGGGACAACTTCTGTGTGTTATAATTTTGATTTTCCGGCCATGTACAGTTTTTTTTTTCCCAATTGGGCATTTGGGAAAACCCCATGGGGGAGGGGGGGGGGATCGCCCCTCCCCTTTGGGTCAAAAACGGGCCTTTTTAATTACCCAAAATCACAGAGGGGGCGTCAAAATTTCTTTTTCCCCCATAAAAGGCTATAAAAAAGTAGCTCGGGGCTTTTGTTTGGCAAAACCGGGGGAGCCCCCGCCCGGGCTTCAACCCAATCAGCTCTTTTCCCTGCCTTTTTACTGTTTTTTTGAATTTGCCCCCTTTTGGAAATTGTTTTTGGTCGTTTTTTTTCCCAGGGGGAAAAATAGGGGACATTGTCGCTCCTATTCTGTTTGGGTCAATTCTCCCCAAAAGGTTTTTTTAAATGGGACTTTTGGGCGTTTGCCTATTTAAAGGGGCCCGGGTTTTTATTGCGCCCAATGAGAATGGGCCTTAAAAAATTTTGGGAATTACTGTATTTCCCGGCAATTCCCCTTTTTTGGGAAATTTCCCCATTTTTGCGCCGGTCTCGGCGAAAAACGGGGTTTTTTTCCGGGGTTTTTTTAACTGTTTTAAATTTGTAAAAAGGGTTCTCCCTTTTTATTTTGATAATGTTTTATTTTTAATAAAAATAATTTTTTTTATTAATACTTCATGACGCACGGCGCTGAGCCCCGAAAATTTCAGAGGGCCCATCTCTCCATAGACTAAAAATGGGAGTAGTAGCTTGCGCACTAAAGGGTGGGATTCCCAAAGCCCCCGGTTAGTCAGCCAATCGGGTTTCTTTTCGGTCTTTTTTACTTTTATTTTGGGTTTTATCCCCCCGGGGATTATAAATTGGTTTCAAAACTTTTTCCCATAGATTTAAAGGGGTTTTTTTGGGTTCTCCCAATTTTGTTTGGGTTTAAATAATTCTCCCATAGGTTTTAATTGGGTCTCTGTCCCCTTTTTTTTTCCGATTGGTTTTGAGAAACCAAACCCCCCCGCAGCTCACCAATCACCTTTTTTTCGGGCATTTTTACAGTTTTTTGGGAAACTGTCCCCCCCGGGGGTTCTAAATTGGTTCTAAACTTCCCCCTAGCTAGTTTCGGTCTCTGTCGTTTCCTTTTCCCTGATTGGCTTGGGGCTAGCCAAACCCCCCCGCTAGCTCAACCAATCGGGCTTTTTTTAGGGAAAATTTTTTTATTTGTATTTTGAACTACCCCGGGCCGGGGAAATTTTTGTTTGGTTTCAAAATTTCCCCCCATAGGTTTTAAGGGTTCTACTTTTCGTCCTATTTTGTTTGGCCGGTTTTTTCCCGCCCAAAACGGGAATTGGGCCTTTGGAATTTAAATTTAAACGGGTTTTTCCCCGGGGCAATTTCCAAATATCCTAATTCTTGAATTAGGATACTGGAAAGTGATTTTGTTTTATGTTTTTTTTATTTTTTGGGTTTTTCAGCTCTTTTTCCTGAGAAGGGGTTGAACGCCTTTAAAAAAGGCGATTTTTGTTTCCCTTTAACCCGCACCCGACATGAGGAATGATTTTGCTTTTTTCCAGCCTTTTCTGGCATGGGGAAAACTTTTTTTTGGCGCGGGTAAAGCACGGGGGCCAAAAGTCCCGCATTTGGGGGCCATGCCCCCGCACTGTGCCCCAAACACATTGGCGGGGTGAAAGGGAAATTTTCCCCCCGCATGTACGAGGGGCCACCTCCTGGGAACGGCGAATCTTAGGGGCGGGCCCCGCTCGGCACCCGGTTTCCCCGCACTGCGCCCCACATTTGACCGGGGGCCCCGGGGTTTTTCCCCCTTTCCCCGGTGCTGAATCATAGGGGGAAAGGGGCCACACGGGCCCCTAAGCCCCGCATTCCCCTAACACATTGGCGAGGGGGCGGCGGACTTTACATTTTATTTTAATGAGGGGCACCCCGGGCCCCGAAAAAATCGGGCCCGCGGGAATTCCTCCGGGGAAAATGGGGGAAAAGGGTGGGGGCCCCGCCCCGGCGGATTCATACATGTCCCCCCTTTATTTTTTATAGATAGAGAACTGATTGAGTTTAATTTTGGGAAACCCGGCAAAAATAGTAAATATGGTTTCTTTTACCAAAAACCCCGCTTCGGGAAAGGGCAAGGAAAATTTTAAAACAAATTTGAGGTAAGGGTTTCTGTGCTTGCTTCTACGAACTTTTTTTGGCAAAAAGACTTTTAAAACGCTTTTAAAGGGTGCTTTATAGTTTTGGTAGTGGGGCCCATGTACAGGCGAAAAAAACCCATCAAAAACCCCCAACCCCTACACCACCCTACCATTTGACTTCCCCCGAAATATGGCAGGGAGAATACATAGCACACAGAAAATCTTACTACTGTGTCTTCTTCATGCACAAAAGACTTTTTAACAAGTCCTGTGCAAAGATGTATACCCCTAGTTAATGTATACCCCAAGGGCCTGTCAGAAAGGACTCTTAAAGTGCACACCATCTTGGATGACCAGAGCAACCGATCACTTGCAATATCAGAACTCTTTTATCTGTTAAAATTAAAAGGGGGAAAGTCTACCCTTTTTAAAGGGGGGCTGGCGGGGCGCCTTTTGGGCCCCCCGGCCGCCTGCAACCATCCCCCTGCCCGCCCGGGCGGGCCCGGGTCACCCTTTCCCCTCCACGCTCCTGTTTATTCTGATCCTGCCTATACCCGGGCCGCCCCACGGTAAAACCCCCTGCTTAGGGCGGGTGCCCCCTCATTGCTTGGCGGATTTAAAGGGCCCGCGTCCCGTAATTGGCTATTTCCGGGCGGTGGTTCCCATTTAAGTAATTTGCCCCCCGCCCTCTCTGGGCCCGTTCGGGGTTTGGGGGTGCGTTAAAAGAGTCTTGGTTTTTATTGGAGTTTCCCTTTGATTACCTGTGTACCAAAATCCGTCCGCTCCCTTTCCTGACCTTGCCCGTTTGCCCCCCGCCCCGACCCTTTGCCCGTTCTACCCCGAACCCCTGGCCGGGCCCCTTCCCTTGGGGGGCCCTTTTGCCTTTTCCCCAAAAAATGCCTTGGATTACGATTTTGTACCACGCAGTACCCCGGCCGCCGTCGCAAGGAAAATCACGTCAGGGGGAGGACCCGGTGCCTCCCCGCCGCGCAAGGGCCATTTCCCCCTTTTCGGCGGGCTCTGGTGAATACCGGGGGCCCCTTAGACTCCCCTCCCCGGCGTGGGTTACGCCATCATCGCTTGCGGTGGTCCCGCGAATCCCCCATACCCCTTTACTACCCTTTCCCCCCCTGGGCCTTTTAATGGCATTTTTGAAATTTCTGGAAGAAGGCCAGGTTTACTTGGGATTTTTTTCAAGGGCATTCTTGGGATACCTTTACCCACCTTGTTTTAGGTTTCCCCCCAATTCTATCCAACAAAGGGAAATCCCTAACCCAAAAGGTCGCTTTTCAATTTATTCTCATTGAGGGCAAAATCCAATGAAATAACCCAACCCCTTTTAAAAAGTATTGGTGAGACCTCCTCAGGGGAAAAATAAGCCAGCAGATCAATGTACCAAAAAAATTTCTCCCTTTTCCCCGTGCCTTGACCCAAGGGGCCCAATTTTTTTTTGGCAAGCCCCCCAAAAAACATGAAACCCGGTCCTGCCCTGGGATAACCCGTCCTTTTTAAATGACAGTCTTCATTTTAACAAGTGAGGACAAAAAGAGAGCACCGAAGAGAAGTTAAAAAAGGGGCCCCCCTGAAACCGATGGAAAATATTTTTGGGGGAGGATGATTCCAACAACTGGGCAGCACCTCTCCCCTTTCGTTCTCCAAGAGAGAAACTACCGAACAATCTAGAACAAGCAATTGCTAGATTTTTCTCTTTGAAACACAGCCTAAAGAGGAAACCAGAGATGGAAAAACATTTTGTGAATTTGATGCAAAACATATTTGACATGAAAAAAGGTCCACAAACATCACACTCTACTGTACAAGCAGTGTAACTACAAAACTGAAGCTGAAGACACATCGCTTTGAATATTTCTCAAGTTGGTTATCTTTAGTGTGCACTGTCACATGCCTAATCCACATCACTCATGCCTAATTGGGCTTTCCTGCCACCTTGACAGGTGTGGACGTGGTCAGCAGGACTTGGTGTGGCCCCTCAAATCTCGGCTCTAGGATTTTACACACAAACTTCTTCACGTAGACCCAGTCTCCAGGCTGTAGCTTATGAGCAGCAACGTCTGAGTCTGGATCTGGAATGGAAAACTCTAGAAAGCATTAGCGACAACTCTTTAACCACTGCAGTCACATAAGAAGAGGTCATAGCATCGTTTTGTAGCTACAACTGCTGAGGGAAATATGCACCTAGCCTTGGGGCACTGCCTAACAGGATCTCATAGGGCGAGAGAGCTAACTATCCCCGGGGCATGTGCCTGACTCTAAATAAGCTATGGGCAGACTGTCTGGTCAGGGCATGACTGTTTCTCTTGCCACTTTAAGCGTCCGTGCTTTCAGAATCCCATTCCTTGTGCCCATTGCACTACAGCTGGGTATAGCGCCCGTGGCAAGCAGGGTCGCCTTCCTACTCCATATAGCCCGTCTTCTTCGTTCTTCTTGGCTCCCTTCTTTTTCCAGCTTTCCTTTTCTTCCAGTGGAGCTTGTTCCTGCATCTTGGCCAGCCGTCTCCTTGCAGGTTGGGTGTAAGTTTTCCTCCTCCACTGACAGCTGACTTGCTTCCCCTTTCTCACCTCCTGCGGCCTGTTTGGCTGCTTGGTCAGCCGAGTGGTTTCGTCTTCTGTATCCAGCTTCCCATGTGCCTTGATTTTTAGTATAGTCACTGTCTGTGGCAGCAGCAGTGCATCCATCAGGACCTGAATGGCTTGTCCATGTTTCACTGGATTCCCGCAGCCGTGAGAAACTCGTGCTTTCCAAATAGGTCCAACGTCATGGGCGACTCCGAAAGCGTATCTTGAGTCCTTTACATGTATTGGCCATTTTGCCTCTGCCAAACGTCATGCGCCGTCTTTCTTGGGCTGATTATGCAATGGCAGACTTCTTGCTTCCAAAAACTGCGTGTGATTTGCTCACGGCATATCCCATGTGAAATCATCCTGCACTGTCTGCAAAATCTGGGTCCTCCACAAAAGAACCATATCCGTGTTCAAATGAAAAGTCTCCATCTTCACGACTTCAAAGCAATCATGGCTTTCTTCATGTGCACCGGATTCTTATGATTCCTCTTCGTTCTCATTCCCCCTTTGAGGAAGGGGAAGTAAGGTGGCTGGATAAAGAACACAACAGCGCAGCAGAGTGACGTTATCCGGCAGGAGGAGAGGACAATGAAGCCTGAGACGCTGTGCTGATGAGAGAAGCCGTGGTTGAGAATGGCGGAGATGTCACGTGGAGCCAGAAGGATGAGGGGGGGGTCCGACTACGATATACGCTGTCTTATCCAGCAGCACTTGGGCTACTACTACAGCTTGTAAACTGGAAGGTCCTCCCCTTGCAGCTGGGTCCAGTCTTGTAGAGTAGTCTCCAACTGGTCTGTTTCGGCCTCCATGGGGCCTGTGCAAAAGAACTCCAGGGCATGTCCTTCCCTTTCCGATAACAAAAAGCTTGAAGGTCTTTGGTAGCCCCGGGAATGCCTAGTGAGGGGCACTGGCAATAGCTTTCTTCAGCTCTTGGAAGGCCCTCTAAGCATCTTCATCAATGGGGAAAGGGGAGTTTTTCTTCACTGCCTCATACCAGAATTTGCACGAGAGTGGATATCCCTGTCCTATGGATGCTGGGCTTCAGGAATAAGACAGACATCAGGAGCAGGGTACGAGTATCTAGCTTGTGGTGTTCTCCTCCTCTTGTTTTGCAGGGGGCCAGTGTCCTGCTCTGTTGCAGTTCAAGCAAGTAAGCGGTGGTCTTGGCTTGTAGGCTCCAGGGTCTTCATATGTGTCGGCCACCATCACAGGAGCAGGCCTTGATCCCACATATCCCGCAGGCAGATTGTTCTCGATGCCTTTTGCAACTAGAAGCACCGTATCTACTGGTAGGGTCTTGTACTCAGGCCAAACCGTCTTCAGCTGCTTCTTGATGGGTTCCAGCAGGCCATCCACAATGGCACTGGTCAGCATCCGAGCATGTGGCTTCTCAAACGGAGGAGAATCCCAGATCAGAGAACATCTGAGTTATCCGTGCATGATATTTCTCCACTGTTTCCCCTTTATCCTGAGTGAAGTCTGTCAGTGTCAATGCCTGATCTGAAAGTCTGTCCCCAGCCCATTGTTTCAGCTGTTCACAACATTACACTCTGGAGGCAGCAGTGACCTCATCCATATCTGGCGGCTTGATGAAGGATTTGGCCACAATGAGCCCCTGCTTTAACCTCTGACAAGGACCATAAATCTTTCCAAGTTGCTGTGTAGTTCTTGCTTATCTGCGCTATCTTCCTGTAATAGGGCATAGGTTGTTTCTCAGGGTCCGGCAATTCACCAGTTAAGACAGACGCTTGACTCGGTGGGAATGTAACATAATATGTTCGGGCCTTCGCATCCCCCTCCCCTTGCAGTGAGGCCTGTGAGATAAGGGGGTCTGCCGTAGTCAATTCCTGAGCCCTCTCCACTGGTCAGCTGACTGCTCCTCCAGTGTCTTTCCCGGGGTGTGCTATGCAGTGGGTCAGCTGGTGTGCCCCCTGCAGCAGCAAGCCGACTATTTTCCCTGACTTGTCCTATGAGCTCAGCTGCTCGTTCTTCCTCCTCCCTTGTAGTCCTCATGCTGTTAGAGCCTGCTCCCACTGTATCTTCTCCTCCCAGTACCATGAGGTTCTCCACTGTAGGGCTGGCTGGGTCTGGTCACCATATATCCCCAGTATTTGCATCCATAATTGGACATACAGTGCTATGTTCCACCACCTTGATCCAGGAAGTGGTGACCCGGAAAGGGCGGGCATTAACCCAGAAGGAAGAGGATGTGACTTCCTAATGGGAGCAGTAGGCGGGGCTGGAGTAGGAAGTGACATGGAAGGGGCGGGCAGTGGCACTAAAGGTTCAGGTAGTCTGGGTGTACTGGGCAGGGCTGGAGCAGAAGGTGTGGTTACAGGGGGCAGGGTGACTTGTGTCACAGGTGGGCTGTTTCTGGGGCGTGTTTCCCTATTGTTGCAGCAGTTCTGTCTACACCCCTGACTTTGCTCTCCACCCCCAAGACAAGTCCCTCTGCCATTACAGGGCGTCGGCACAGTATTCACACTTTCCTTTGTTTCAGAAACTTCTCCTGGGGGATGATACACATAGGCAGCTGCACCCCCAGGGCCCCACCCTTCTTTATGCATCCATATAGTTACACTGTACCAGAATTCAGCCATCAACAAAACATTCCAAGATCCTTCAATCTACCTCATTTCTGTATTATCCCTCAGACATTTCCATTCTCTTTTTCTCAAATGCTTTCTGAGGTCTTAAATCACAGTTCAGCTACTTGCAAATTCTTCAGACTACTTCACTTACTTTCTATCAACAATGAGACTCTTCTCTAACATTCTTAGTTCCCGCTAAAACCAGCAGATGGCGCTGTGCACTAAACTCAAAACTCACATACCAAACTTCTTTGTTATCTATCTGCAGGACACACACACACACACACACAGACTCGACAGACGACAGACTTGCATCAAAATGTCAAAAAACCGATTTCAGGCAGCTTTCTCAGCCTTCCTCTACACCAAGGAAAGCCTGAATTAATGATTCCACCATCAAATGAATTCTCAATTTTATCACAAGATGCTTTTTTTTCCTCCAAGCCAGCTGACCAGTCTCCTGCTCCACCGCAGGGACTTAGACCTCCCCTGTTACTCCCAGGAGAGATTCTCATAAACCTCAAAGCTTTATGTTCTGTTCTCAGCTGGCTTAACACCTTGCGTCCCAGCTCTGCTTTCAATCAGTTCCAAAACATTCAATACACATAAAACAGAAAATACCCCACAAGGAGTTAATTTGACAGGTCATAGGTTCAATAGCATAGGCCGACTGGTTGCCTGTCAGCGTGACCTAATAATTAACCGAATGAAACATAGTACAGCACCCACTAGACAGACGGTATCCGCCGGATAAACAAAAGTTTAAAACTCTACTTACCCAGACAGATATTCAGAAGAGCGATGGCGCCTTATCCCTCCTCCGTGTCCGCCAGTAGAAGCTTCACCAGTTCAGTTTTCGGTTAATAAATCAGATCCAAGCCCATGCCCCACGTTGCAAGGCGACATCTGAAATAGAAAGTAGCCTCAAAGGGGCTGTCCTGTCCTTGTGGGGGTTCAAATTATCTGAAAAATAACAAAGGGTGCACCGAGGGAAAACAATCACAACTGCCTTGCTGCTATGAAAATGCTTTCTGATTTTTTTCACAAATGGTGTTTTTTTATACCCTTTTGCAAATGAGTAGATAAGAAGGCATCACATGTACCTGGCTGTGAGGGTCTATTGGCACGTCCTTATCTATGGACCACTCCTCACAGCTTCAGGAATGTTTGAACACAGAGTGTAACCTCTGACTAGGCGCCATCTTGGATTACACGACGATCTATACAAACTACTACAGACGGACATTTTGTTTAACACATTAATGACAAAAGATATTAATACAGTTTTTACATGCTGTACTATATAAGTATGTGCCTATTATGTATATAATATATATATATATATATGTGAGGTATATACTAATTAATACATTAAAATAGAGACACAAAGGATCACACTTATATAATCTTTGTTCCCATCCACAACATAGTGAGGTCCCATCTATGTAGCAAGGAACTTTATCCTGTCATCATACCAGGTTGACATTATATCACTACATTGCTGGTTCGACACCATCATGAATGAGTACAACATCAAGGCAAACAGTTTAATGAAGGTGCTATCAGGTAAGCTGGGTTATGGATCATAGGGATGAAGAGACGTAGTTCCTCTGTGTTTTAAGTGCTATAAATTAAGGGGAGGCACCAACAACAACAAATGGCAAATCTTCCAGCAGATTGTCTAAGTACCGACTCACCTTTTACATATGCTGAGCTGGATGTCTTTGATCTATGGTCAATCATTACAGAAAGAACTCATAGTGGAGCAGCAAACAGTAAATGGTCGGTTATGTGGTTCACCTGTCTCGGCATCCGAGCAGTACACATCGAAGTGATTGAAGTTATGGATTCCTCTTCCTTCATTAATGCCCTCCAAAGATTCTTCTCTATCTGTGAAACCGCCAACCAACTGAGGTCTAACTTTGCACTTACTTTGTAGGGGCCTGCAAGAAACTACAATTAAGCAATTTCTTATCTAACAATGGGTGCACTTGGGTTTTTAATCCCCAACATTTCACATGGGAGGTTCCTGGGAACGTATGATCTGAATCTCACACAAAATTCTTGATTCAATGTTGTTGGCCCACAAGTCATATCTCACCCATGAGGTCTTAGTTACTTTTCTTGCTGAAGTATCCATGATAATAAATGCAAGACCACTTGACCCAGAATCTTTAATCATCTGTACTCAAGGCCTTTCTTCTTACTCAGAAAACTGTAGCTGCTCATATTCTTCCTGAAATCCTTGAGCTCAGTGACCTTTACAGACTCAAATGGAAACAATTAAAATAACTGCCCATTGTGGTTTGGCATCGCTGCAACACAGAATACCTACACAAGCTTCAAAGTCATCACAAGTGACAAACTTCAAAACCCGACCTCAAGATTGGCGACTTTATTCTTTTAACGGTTATTGAAGCCCATCACAATGAGTGGCCAATGGGACTTATTATCAAGGTTATCCCTAGAGAAGATGGAAAGACTCATAAGGTGGAAGTCAAAGAGTCTAAAAGAGGCTCTGCTCGTGTTTTTCTCTGCCCAATTACCAAACTAGTGCTTCTTTTTCCAAAAAAGGATATTAAATAAAGAAAGCCTTATTCAGCTTATGATGAGATACATTTCGACCATAAAGTTTCAACTGTGTCATAGCGTGAAAACTTTATCATCTGGACTTCCTTGTGGGTCGGTGGAAGTTTTTGAAATTTGCAGCTTCCCCAATTCAAGGATAGGCAAGTATTTTATCTACACTTCTCTACTGTTGTGGGTTACAAACTTCTGGATCCTTTTTTGCTTGTTTTTCCTTTTGTCTTTCAGGTCATAGAATCAAACACTGGTCTCCATTTAAGGACATTATTAAAATGTTTGATGTATTGGGAAATTTTAAGATTTCAGATGGGGAGCGTCATGGTTCATATACTGTCATGTTATTGTTATGCTGTTATTTCTAGTTTGTATTTTATTAGATTTATCCCTCTTGATTTCCTGTAGCGAGGCTCTGATGTCTCTTCTTCTTGGCAGTTGGTCAGCTGGTGTCAGCCATTTTAGGGTACAGTTGAATGTTCATTGTGTCTGTTAAAATAATCATATTTTCACCTACTGCACTGTGAATATCTACAAGAATTTCAGCCTGAAAATAAATCTCATCTGGATTTGTGAGGAACTGGTCAGGGGCACACAAGTAGACAAAGACAGAGTGAGGCCCTGACTCTGTTCCCAACCCATTGTCCCTACCTTTTGGGGGTGTCCTACTCCTTAACAGGTTGGCCCCAACCAAAGACTGCGAGATACACTAAGTAGGTGAGTACACAAGACACAGACCAAACAAACAGTAAACACAATAACAGAGGGTCAACCTAGCCAGGTCAGCAACAGTCAGGAGAAGCAGTACAGAATCGTCAAGTAGTGGAAAAGTCTTTAAGTATAGCTAAGTTCAGTAAACAGGAAGGTAACCAGTGTAGTAGGCAAAGAGTAATGGCACCGGAACCAGGAACAGAGGTGATAGGTAGAAGAAACAAAAGACCGGGTAGGAATACAAGGCTGTCAATCAAAGAGACTTGCAAGGAAAGGGTTAACTAGCTGAGTGCTGGACTGTTGGAAGTTGTACCAGGCAGGCAGTCCACAGGATGAGGCATGATCTCAGTCAAGAAAAAGGATAAGGCCAGTATTGGGAAGAAAATTTAGTCAACAACAAATCCCAGAAACAAGCAGCATGAAAGGTGTGTGCTCTAATAACCAATCTTGTACCAGTTCTGCTTATCTACCTGGTACCTAAGACTACCAGTCTGGTAGGGCGTGTCCAGTCTGCATGCCTGAAATTAAAACCTAGCTGGACTTAGAAATACTTTATGCCACTTTCTGGTGTAAAATATAGTAAAAATCAAATCATGGGAATTCATGCCACCTTCAACTAAGCCTTGTCCACTTTTTAGAACAATGGTGAGGGTAGTGTTAATCTGCAGAAAACTGGTAAATGTATGGGAAACCATGATTTGTGCAACAATGTGCAGGTTTTTGTACATTACAACATTGATGGACATCAAGTGTTAGATTTTCCGTTATGTCCATACGACGATTTAAAAAAAACAAGCTAGGAACACTATAAAAATATAAATTTACCAGCTGATTTAGATTAAAAAAAGGGATTTAAAATTGGTCATTCACTTTAAAAGTAATAAAACAATAAAACTGTCACAATAAATACAGCAGAAATATCTTAAGCTAAGCATCCGATTTTCAAATGTGTTGAAAAATATATAGAATTTCCTTAAAAGCATCACAAAATGGCATTTGCAAGTAACTTTTTACACAATCTTTACAGTTTTTTCATGCATTTCCACATAGCTTTAATTTATACTAAACTCAGGGGCATAGCTGAGTGTATTTTTAGTGTATTTTTTGTGGGCGAAAGCTCAAAAATATGTATTATGTTTCTACTGTTTTAATGTTATACTCTCCATATAAAATGCTCAGAACTATGATGATTTTTCCATTGCAGGAAAGAAAAAAGTTTTTTTTTTACTAGATTATGTAAACAGTATTTGCCATTCGTCCGACATAAATTAACATGCTAATGGATCAGTTCCCGGGCCATTATCATAGAAAATTTACATTCCCTGTTTGATATCACTGCATGCTCCAATGCTTGGTGTCAGTGGAAGAGGAGAAAGGGAGAAAACACACAGGTACACAAGGACCTGGGACCTACATAGGAAGGGGTCTACAGCATAATATGACTCAGACACTCCCATGAGCCCCTCTTACCTGTGTGATGTGGATGTGACAAGGCTATGCTTTTCTACAGCTTAATCTCACACTCACAGACAGGTAGTAGAACCTCCAAGTTAGCCAGGAGTTAGGTGTAAGCCCACACTGAGAAGTGAAATCTAAAGGTCCCTTTGGTCTTAACCCCAATAGTGGGCTTGGACTCCACTGCATCGAACTCCCAGTTTGCTACCCCTGACGTGGTCACCTGTAGTTATGGCTGGTGTGCAGGCGTGGTACAGAAGGGTTAGGCAGGGATGCAGTTGGGACACAAGCAAAAAGTCAGGGCAGGCTAAGTTCAATCATAAATAGAACAGAGGCTAGCCAAAGATCGATATTCAAAGAATTCTACAGCATAACTGTCAACATGGTTGTTGTAGGCAAACTTGACCCAAGATCTGCACAGTCATCTTGACATTGGTAGACAAAATATGGAGATAGATGCCTTGAACTTAGTTGACCTTCTCCTCTTGAACATTGGTTTGAGTGGGTAGGCGGAGGAGAAGTCCAACTTCACTTGCACTTGGGCGCAGAGGGCCTGCCATTCAGATACAATATGTAAGGGCAAACCATGTAGGCGAAACATGTGTTTTTTTTTAGAACTAGGAGCCGAGGGCAGGCCAGGCAGGGGTATTAAGTGGGCCATCTTAGAGAATTAGTCTACCCTGACCTAGATGATGGTGCATCCAGAGGAGGGTGGAAGGTCTGTGACAAAGTCTATGGCAATGTGCATTCATGAAGATTTGGGTAATGGGTATGGGTAATAGGAAAACCCGCAGGTTTCTGGCCTGAAATTTTGTTATGGTACAGACTAGACAGGTGGTCACAAAGTCTTTTGTGCCGTGAAGGAGAGTAGGACACCAATAGTGCCCCAGAATGACTTACTGACATTGAAGTGTGGCTCCAGAAGAGAACTTGCTTCCTCTGTGCAGGACATACAAAAGTTTTTTCTGGGAGGAATTTTCCAAAGACACATAGGAGCAGTGGAAATTTGACCTTCTGGAGCAATGTGCTGTGGCTCAACAACTTGGTTGGTGATATCTGATAGTAACAGGACATCTGCTTTAATACTCTATTCTGCAGGATTGAAATGCAACATGAAATCAAATTGAGTAAAAAATAGTGTCCAGCGGGCTTGGCAAGGGTTTAGACATTGCACCATCTGCAGGTAATAATAATAACAATAATCTATATTTATATAGTGCCAACATATTCCGCAGCACTTTACAATTTAGAAGGTATAAGTACATTCAAAAAGACAGACATTACACATTAAAAAAACTACTTACAGATGAGACACATGGTGTGAGGGCCCTGCTCGCGAGAATAAGTTTACAATGGTCCAACCATATTTCATAAATATGTAGTGGTTTACATGAAATTGGATGAACCTGCCACCCTGACAGCACATCTATATTAAACAAGTACCTGTGAGTTCCTTAGTGCAGAAAGTGACAGATGTGTGTTATAGCAGGTGGGGGTTAGCAATTAGGGATCTTGGTAAGCTAGACTGAGAATATGTATTCTCAATGCACTCTTAAAACTATGAGGGTTATGAGTATGCCTGATTACCCATGGTACCATGTTCCAGAGAACTGGTGCAGCACGTGTGAAATCTTGGAGATTGGTCATGGGAGGTTTGGATGATTGTGGCCTGTAATTTGATATCAGCCAGCAGAGTGGAGAGACCTGGTAGGGTGGTGACAGAGATGAGTGAGGAGATGTAGGGGGGTGCAGCACTGTGGAGAGTTTTATGGGTGAGAGTGATTATTTTATGCTGTATTCTGTACTGAATGGGCAACCAGTGCAGTGACTGACACAGGGAAGAGGCATCAGTAGAGCGGCTGGAAAGAAAGATGCGCCTGGCTGCTGCATTCAGGACTGGCTGCTGCATTCAGGACGGATTGGAGAGGGGAGAGTTTGCAGCGAGGGAGACTGATAAGCAAGGAGTTACAGTAGGCAAGACAAGAACGAAGACGAGCGACGATGAGAGGTTGAGTTGTTTCCACAGTGAGACTAGGTGGGATGTTGGAGATGTTCTTGGGGTGCAGGGGACAGGAGCGGGCAAGGGACTGGATATGGAGAGAGAAGGACAGATCAGAATCTAGCATAACCTTAAGACAGCTGGCATGCTGCCTAGTAGTTATGGTGGTACCACACACTGAAACAGAAATAGCACATAGCACAGGGGGGATGCTTACCAGACGGCGGAAAGACAAGAAGTTCAGTTTTAGTGAGGTTTAATTTAAGATACAAGGAGGACATTATGTCAGACACAGCGGACAGAAAGTCACTGGTGTTTTGTAGCAGGGCAGAAGTGATGTCACGGGAAGAGGTGTATAATTGGGTGTTATCAGCATAGAGATGGTACTGAAAACCAAATCCGTTAATGGTTTGTCCAATGGGGACTGTGTAGAGTGAAAAGAGGAGAGAACCAAGAAATGATCCCTGTGGAACCCCAACAGCAAGAGGGAGAGGAGAAGAAGTAGAACCTATAAATGAGACACTAAAGGAGCGATCAGAGGGGTAGAATGAGAACCAAGAGAGTGTGGCGTCCTGGATGCCAATGGCGCTGAGCATGCTGAGGAGAAGTTGGTGATCAACAGTGCCAAATGCTGCAGAGAGATCCTAAGGAAGCAACAACAAGTAGTTGCCCTGAGATTTAGCTATGCGGAGATCATTTGAAACTTTAGCTAGAGCAGTTTCTATGGCGTCTAAGGTGCAGAAACCTGATTGTAGAGGGTCGAGAAGAGAGTTACCATAGAGAAAGCAGATTAGGCGAGAGTAGACCAAGCAAGCATTCCAGGAGTTTAGAGATGAAGGCCAGGTTAGAGACTGGTCGGTAGTTAACAGCGCAGTATGGATCCCCAGTGGGCTTTTTTAGTCCAGGGGTTAGAACAGCGTGTTTCATCAAAGATGGAAAGAGCCTAGTGGAGAGAGAAAGGTTGAAGATTGCTCTAAGAGAGAGGACAGGGGGAGAAATAGACTGGACAAAGTGGGAGGGAAGAGCAGGTAGTCGGGTAAGCAGACAGGAGAAGCCTGGACACTTCTTCTTCTGTCATCGGGTCAAGAGCTGAGAGCAGACTAGAGGATGTGCAGAAGAGGACAGGGTGGGTATTTCTTGGGGATTGAGAAGCAATGTTTTGTCTTTGAAGTGAGTAGCCCGGTCTTCTGCACAGAGGTCAGTGACCTTGGCCTGAGCTTTAGGCCTGAGGAGGGACTGGAAAGTGTAAGTCGTTTTGGGTTGTTGCGTAATGTTAAGATGAGGGAGGCGAAATATTTTTGTTTGGTGCAGTGAAGGGCACCTGGAACATCGCTGCAGGAAGCAAGTCTGAGGCGTGTGCCAAGGTTGCTGGCGTCTACTAATATGTCCCAGGTGGTTGAGAGAGTTTCATTATATTGTTTTTGCAGCTAGGTCAGGACAGGAGATGGAGGAAATTGGGGACAGTGAGGACTGTATGGTGTCCTTGAGTTCCTGAGTGTTGATGGAGCGGATATTTCTGAATGGGTGATGTGGAAGTGTTTCCAGAGAAGGCTGAGAATTAGTGATAGTGAAGGAGATACGGTTATGATTAGGGAGTACATAAGGAGAATTAGTAAAGTTAGAAAATGAGCAGAGATGACAGAAGACCAGATCAAGAGAATTGCCATCCTTGTGGGTGGGAGAGTCTGTAAATTGCAAGAGGTCAAGAGAAGATGTTAGTGAAAGAAACTGAGAGGCAGAAGGAGACAAGGGGTCATCAATGGGAATGTTGAAATCACCCATGCTGAGAGGGGACATTTCAGTAGAGAGGAAGTGAGGGAACCATGCAGCAAAATTATACAGAAACTGGTGGGGTGAGCCAGGGGGTCTGTACACAACCGCGACTCTGAGAGAAAATGGCTGAGAGTGTGGCCCTCAAAAGAAGGGAAAATGAGGGAGGAATGACCTGGTTTGTGCAGTGTGGACAAAGAAATATGCCAACTCCTCCACCCTGCCGGTTCTCAAGTCTTGGGGTGTGGGTGAAGTGTAGGCCACCATAGGTGAGAGCAGCAAGGGAAGCAGTGTCTGATCTTAGCTTTAGAAGTCCATAGCTTTGGATTTTAACTCTTCTTAGTAAGAACGACAATGGGTGCAACCGTGGTGGAAAAGTTAGAAATAAACTGCCAGTAGTAATTGGGAAATCCCAGGAAGCGCTGGATGACATGTGGAGACCTACAGGATGAGGCTAATTCTTAGGGTCCATTTTTAAGACTTAATCTGAAATGATAAAACCAAAGAAGGACAGACTGGTGTGTTTGAAAAACATTTCTCCAGTTTTGCCTAGAGTCAATTCTCCTGTAAGCGAGCAAGGACTCACTGGACATGTCTTCAATGGGAATTTAGGTCTGGGGATAATATGGATGTCATTAATATATCCTACCATATAGATTTTCGTGGCCCTGAAAAAGTATTGGAACCTTTTGAATACAGGGGGCCACTGCAGGTACTGGAGGGCATAACAAGGTATTCGAAATGTCCATCCCAAATGTTAAAAGGGCTGTTTCCCA
Source organism: Phyllomedusa bahiana (assembly GCA_025379985.1). Classification (NCBI taxonomy): domain Eukaryota; kingdom Metazoa; phylum Chordata; class Amphibia; order Anura; family Hylidae; genus Phyllomedusa; species Phyllomedusa bahiana. The sequence goes on along the minus strand of JAODAL010005924.1, from coordinate 121,691 downwards.
CTCTTACTTAAGGTTGCATTTTAATTATCTCCCTGCGACAAGTCAATTTCCCCTGGATTCTGTTGAATAAATTTGTGATCAAGGGCAATGGATATCAGTTCTTAACTATACTCTTATTAAGACCTCTGTAATCGATACTAGGACGTAACAAACAGTTCTTCTTCTCTACACAGGAGAAGAAAATTTCCAGATAAAGCCTTTTTCCAGACTTTCCTTAGAGGGGCATATCAAAGGATTAGGGGAAAAGGGCGGGGAAAGCCCTGCGCCCTTATGGGTTTTGTAAAAACCCTCTTTTACTTTGTTCACAAACTTTGAGAAGAAAAAAGGGAATAATTGTCAAGCCAATATTGTCTTCATACGCGTTTGGGGTTTTCCCCCCTTCAGTGTGAGCAGAGCGATATTTCTTGATGGTGGGGGGCAATGATGGGTATGGGAGGGGAAAATCTTCCTTTGGAGAGCAAAAGTTAAGGTGTGTATGTTTTTGTTTTGCTTTTACCCCCTATCGCATTGCTTTTCCAAGGCATTATGGGAAAGGAGCTGGAAAGCTACTGCCCTCCTAAGGGGTTGAACAAATCCCAATTTACTTTTGATTCACTGAATCTTTGAGAAACAAAAAGGAATAATTGTCAAAACCAAAATTTTCTATCTACATCGCGTTTCGGGGGCGTTTCGAGATGCTGATAGTGGGGGTAAAAGGGCAAAACAAAACACTACACACCTTAATGGGTCTCCTTAAAGGAGAATTTTTCCCTCCTATACCCCCCATTGCCTCCCACCGTCAAGCCAAAATCGCTTGCTAACTGATGGGGGCAAAACCCAAAACGGTATGTAGATGAGCAATATTGGGCTTGACCAAAATTTTTCCTTTTTGCTTCTAAAAATTCAGTGAATCAGAAGTAAATTTAGGATTTGTTACAACCCCATAGAGGGGCAGTGAGCTTTCCCGTCCTTTCCCTAAAGCTTTTGATATGCAGTGCTGAGTAGTGGGCTAAAAGGCAAAACAAAAAAAAACTACACACCCTTTAAATGGTGTCTCCATAAAGGGGAATTTTTCCCTCCTCATACCCACTTAGTATGGGCAGAAACAGCCCCCAGCTCGTCAAAAACAGGGGTCCATGCGTGAGGAAGAGTTATACCTGGCAGGAGCTCGACAGGGCAGTCATAAGGCCTTTGTGGTGGCAAGGTCTCAGCTTGCTTTTAACAGAAGACATCCACAAAGTCTTTACAAGGCAAAATAAATTCAGGAAGGTCAGGGATTTTTGACTAGACAGAAGGTATATGCACACAAGAAGCTGGGTGCGATCTGGGCAGGAAGCATGATACTGTTATTCCAACAAATCACCTCCCTGGTATTCCAATTGAATACTGGAGCAACTACAGGAGGCCCAGAAGAAAAGAACAGATGGAATTCGGGGGCATGTAGAAGACCAAATTTTCACAATGAAGTGCCAGGATGTGCAGTGTTAATGGCTCAGTGTAGTACTTGAAGGAAACAGAAAGCACTTCCCCATTAATGAAGGAGATTGATAGAGGCTTCCTCAGGCGGGTCACCAGGGAGGCATAGATGAAGTTCCCTGTTGAAAAATAATTCACGAAGGAAAGTAGGTAATTCAAGGCTTTCAGCAGAATGCAGAAGCAAAGAAATTGGCATCGTCAATGCTGATTTTTTTTTTTTCCTAGAGTTAACTTTCACTTAGACCACTGGCACTGGAGTTTCCTGGGCAAACTTGGCAGCTCTTCAAGAAGAGCTCCTTGCCTCCGCAGTAGAGGCACAAACTGAGTTTGCGTCCTTGCATACGTTCCTCTTTGGACAGGTGGAGCTTTTCCACTTTCATAGGCTCATCAGGCATGGCAACTGGTCATGACTTCATGGTCTACATGGACATTTTAAGTCTCGCAGTTGTCATATGTAATATTGTCTCTCATCAAACTGGATGTCGATCCAGATAGCCAATGTGAAGAGATTGCCAAGAAGGCAGGTCTCGATCTGTTAGCTCATCTTTAGTATGACCTTCAAGCCCCTCCAGAAAGTGGCAACAAGGGACTCATTGTTCCAGGCCAATTCCAGGAACTGGATAGTAAATTGTACCACTGTTAAGTTGCCTGTCAATAGCCAGAGAAAGGCAATAGTCTGCCCTTTGTTCTACACCTACAACCCTGCAGGGAACTCCCAGGTTGCTGACCATGTTGTGGTCACCTGATGGCTAGGCAAAAACATATGTATTTATATATATATATATATATATATATATATATATATATATATATATTGTTAGTTTGGCTGTGTCAGCCGATCGGGACGGCTCTTACTGGAGTAGGCAAAGTAAAGTGTTCAGTGGGTGCCTACTTCCTGTGTTCCAGTCCAGGGTTTGACTGGCCTTTATAAGTTAGCTAGTCAGCTGACTAAGTGGGATCTGCTATACAGGACAAAGAGTTTGACCTAAGGGGCAGGTCTTACTTTGCCAGGCATGCCTTTGCTACCCAACTGGACAATATCAGTGAATAGCAAATGTGTCCAGTTCGCATAGGAGGCTGTTCTGTGATGGTGCTAATGGACTCTGGGAGTCTTGTGACCTTAGTCCATACCAGTCTGGTGGACTCTGACAAACTCCAGACCCCCTGCATGGGGGTAGTCTGCATACGTGGGGACTCTAAGGACTATCCCAGAGCAGTAGTCACAGTGGAGACTTCATATGGGTCCGTGAGCCATTAAGTTGGCATGGTAAATGATTTAATGCACCCTGTGATAGTAGGCCGTGATTTTCCATTATTTTGGAATATGTGACCAAGGTGTGTGAGAAAAATCAAAATGTAAATAAGTTGCGTGACACTGTAAATGATGTGATGTGATGCTGGTACAAGAGGGGGCAGATAGTTTTCCCCTAGAGGTACAAGATGGGAATGCAGAGGAAAATCTCCCTGAAATGGAGTTTTCCGCCTTGCAGGTTGTCAGATGGAACTTTGGTACCAAGCAGTTAAGGGATCCCAACTTAGCAAACCCCTGGAGGAGTGTAAAGATCATAAATGAGGACACATGGACTAGTAAGCCCGGTCAAGGGCGTTACATATCATTGACTGCTCATTGGGTGAGTTGAGTGGATGACAGTGCCCTTGGTGTTGAGTCTCGGCGGACACTCTTCCACACTGCTGGAATGCAGCAAAGTCCAGATCCCCAACCTCAATGGGTAACATCACGTGCCAAGAGAAACCAGGCCGTTCTGAAATGACTGTGGTCTTGAGACCCGTTCAACACACAAGTCAGAGATAGCTGTGGAACGGCTCTGCGCACTCAGACCAAACCAGTGGCTGGGGTGCTAGAACCGTAGCACCAGGCAGTGTGTGTGCGACAAAATGTAGAGACCTCCTTGCCGCCCTTAGGATTTGGGTAGACTTAAAGCACATATCCCATGCCTTGGCACATTTCTGAACCTGGTTTGTGCAGAAGATTTCGAAAGCTCTACCCGGGTTTTTTAACTGTCTGCTGAGGAAGGTTTCGAGGTCTTAGGCCCACACACTCGGCAATTCGCACCCTGCTTCGGCACGACTGGCAGCGTTGTAACGTGATCTGGGCCTCCCCGCCAAAGATCTCATTGTTGACATGGAAACACACTGGAATTCCACCCTCTACATGCTCCAGCGATTGTGGTAGCAGCGTAACTCCATTATGCAGTATGAAATGTCCCGCAATGGCCTGACTGAGCGAGCATTTGTGACCCTCGGGGTGGTTGAGCCATAGAGATTGAGGCAGGTGTAAGGATCTCTGCAAACAACCTTGACAAGTTTTTGAAGAACGCAAACCAAAATGGTCATACGCCTTCTGCGGCAGCCAGTCCCAATCGAGTGATGGAGGAGGATGAGGCGGTGGCACAGAGCCTTATCGCCATCGGATGTAGAAGGCCCCGACTGTTCCCAATTGATTGGTCTTCTTTACGTGTTGAATTCGAGGTCCAGGGCGGTGGGAGGATTGCAGTTCTAGGCTCACAGAGAAGAGTGCATGGATGCTAGCTATGGAGCTCTGGTGACAGGTCAGTATGAAGGAAGTGGAGGTAGAATGATGTGACAGGGGTGACAACACACCGGTAACCACCTTATTATACCCTTACGGGTGATAAGAGATTGCACAGATTTCAGGATGAGTAGGAGGAAGAAAAGGAGGAAGATCTGATTAGTGCCCCCTAGAAAACCCCAAGGCTTGTCAATCCTGGGCAGCATCTCACATATAGGTCTTTGGATGCTACATTACCTGGCCGCATGACCCGTGAATCAAGGCAAATCAAAATGACAGGCGCGATTACTAGGTGGCCACCCTCCTTGATCCACGTATACTAATCAAAATGAGTACTTTCCCCTCTACCACTTACCCACTACAAACTGGAAAAAAACCAGTAAGAAATGCGGAATTTGAGATAAACAGTGCTCATTGACCAACTATGAGACATCTGTTGCGTCTTCTCACATTCTAATGTCACGGGTGGAACAACGACCAGCAATGTTACAGCGTAAATGGGCAAGTAGCCGCAGCATAGCAAGCATCAGCACGAGTGTGAGCAGAAGCGCACTGGTTTAACAATTACTCGGTTTTTTTACCACTTTCACCATTGGCTTTCAAAGCAGGGCAGTCAATCGGACACAACCAAGACCGCCTTAAGAGCATGGTCCATGACTACCTGTGGCTCAACACCGATGTTTTTGGACTTGCAAACAGGAAACTGAATCCCAGGAGCGATCACGTGAGTGACAGCTCCATGGAAACAGACGAATGTCCCATGTGGGAGGAAAAAAAAAAAACGCTTTAATTAGAACCAATTATTAAAAAGAAGCCACACGGAAAGGATAAAAAAACAGACGGGGTTTCCGGGCGTAAATCCTCGCCCTTGCTCACTGTACTATTTTATATTGGTTCTAATAAGCGTTTTTTTTCTCACCCACGCAGTACCTTCGTCTGTTTCCATGGAGCGTGTCACTCACGTATCAGTTCTCTGGATTCAGTTTCCTGTTGCAGTAGCGCTATGCTGCATCGTCTTAGTGACTGGAGGACCAACGCTGAGAACCGTGGCGGGTGCCCCATGGGCAACAACGATCAGTATACGGGTGAGCGATCTCTGTTTGTTTTTCTTTTGTGTTTTTGGACTTGACCTGGACCCATTCAAATTCTGGGTGTCCAAAATGGATGAATGGTCTGAGCTTTCTCCACACACCATACAAATTGTTAATTCCTGTCCGGGCAGCCAGCATTATCTCAGAACGGTCACCTTCATCACAACAAGGCGAGGTGGGTGAAACAGACAAAGATCCCGTCCTTTCCCCCAGAAATGAGGATCGATTGACATTTATCAAAATGAATCAAATCTTGTATCTCTGACAATTTTGTTGCCGCTCCCGGTTGCCGAAGTCACTGGACCAGTAAACTGTAGCACGTCTTATCTTGACATGTAAAATAACATTCCATCCATCATCTCCTATTAACATCAGTCATCAAACAGTCTGCAGTAATCTATCTATTAACCGTTTCATGCCCTATACAGCCAAATGAAATGGGGCCCCCGCCCATTACTAGGCTCTATGTTTTACATAATTTGTGGCCCGTGACAAGGAGTACCAGCCCGTACTGCACTGTATGGGGCACCTAGCCTGGCGGTAGCAGCAGCCCCGCTATGAGCCCAGTATCCTGAGGTGTCTCCAAAAGCCCTTTGACACATAAGAAGAGCCAAGGTATTGGAAATAGGCCACAAGGTAACTGGTTAGGAATGCTAATAGGGCAGTAGCTCTTCAGGGCCCTAATCAAAAAGGGGCCCAGTGATATGTTAAAAAATAGGAACGCAAGTAAATGGATGGGGACCCACCCATTTGATATAGGCTTTATGGGCCCTGTAACGGTTAATAGATGACGGTGGTCAGCCATGGCTACGAATGTACCCCCAATAATCAACTACGGCCCTGCCAGCTGAACCTCCACGTGCCCATTGGGATGTTTCTTTTGCTGCACCCACATATATGACGTCTTGGGCCATGGTTTAGAAAAAGTTATAGGGGGCTCTGCCAGTTACCATGTGCCAATTTTCCAATACCCAAACTCTTTATAAGTGTAAAGGGATCCCGTAACAGCTTGCTATCCCCCGCCGTATTTCTCGTTATAGCTTACGGAATCCTCATCTTTTCAGTTAGCCATTGAAAGAAATGAATTATTTTAGCCTGTGAATTTTTTTTCTGTGACTCTTAGAACAAAATTGTCCTCACTAAGTTGTTCCACGTATCCATTTTACTCTTATGGAGAGTAATTTCAGCTTCTCCTCCCCTGTGTTAGTTAAAAAAAAAGTAACCTGAATATCATCTCCCATTGACTTTAATGGGGTTCAGTGTTCAGTTCGGTTCAGCGTTTGGACCGAATTTCTAAAATTCCGGGGTTTGGCCCAAACTGGAATTTTTTAGTGCTCGCTCATCTCTACTGTGGTTGTACAGAATGATGCAAGGAAAAATGTCAATACATTTCATGACTCTGTTCCCTCAAAGCGGGAACTCACTTCCCATTTAACATGATTTCAATGGGTGTTGTATAAATGATCACCTTTATTCTGCATATCAATACAAGCAATGGAATTTTAGCCCACACGATCACAGGCACAAATTGCTACTTTCCAATTTTTCTACTCGAAAAGAAATGGACAGAAAAGTGGTATTTTTCCTAGAAAATATACATAGTTGCACTTAACATTTAGCAAATCATATTCAGTTCTTGACCTATTTACAAACAGAAACACAAAGGTCTTTAAAAAATAAGGTCAAACAATTTAGGATTATTAAAACACAAAGATTGAAACTATTTTTGATCACTGATTCAACCGGTGATTCTTTCAATTGGTTATTAAATATAGTCTTGCAACATAATAACAATGAAATTTTTTTCATTAAACACCACTTGCGCTAATCAATGTCTATCAACTCCCTCGCAAGTGTCTGAGAATTACAGGTCTGTGAATAAAGGGAGGGATCAGCACCAAGGAAAGTGACGAGAAGGGAGCTCAGCATTGAGCATCAGCTCAACCGATTTAGAAAGAAGGATGAAGCCAGCTCTGAAGGTGAGGGTGAGAGAGTGAATGGACATGGAGAATATGTGAAGAGTGGAAACGTATGTATTATGTGTATATGAGTGATGGTATAAACAGCAGATCTAAGGGCAGGGAGTCTATTCCAGATCCATTCTTCATTTTCATGCTTTTACTAAGCAGTGTCAGATAAGAAATAACATTGTATGTAAGTAGTAATGACAAATATTAGCTATTTGTCTGCCTTTCAAAGATTTTTTTTAGCTAAACAGAAAAATGGCTAGTAGTCTGAATAGGATAAAAAGTTTTCTTTTTTGTCATTAGTCTAACCTTGGGTTAGACTATGAGGAATATGGTTCATTATTTCGAAATTCCAGAATGCTTGGAAATTAAGATAATTGATTGCATAAATAAATGTAAGAAATTGGTAAAACTTTTTTTTTATTTTACCATAGCAAAACTTTAAAAGACTTGTAGCTTCTAGTAAAATATGACTTTTAAATTTGCTTGCCTTATCTCATTTTATGGTCACAGCATAATTAGCAGCTGTCTATAGCAGTGTATCTGAAATCCAGAGCTTCAGGACCCCCAGTATTTTTGTAAATATTCTATGCAATATAATTATTGTCTGTACATCAGAAATAGTGACAAGGTTCTTTCAATGTGATAACCAAAGCATGACTTTTTGAGGCTACCTGCCCAGTGCATTTTAAGAAGTGGGGTCTGTAGTATAACACTGATACTTACATTTTGCAGCAGTTTGGCACCCATGCATTTACTACTTTCACTGAAAATGTTATTAAAGCCTGACATGTCCAAAGCAGAGTTTGAATGTATCCATAATATGTAACAGGCACCTTTCTACACCTCATGCAGTGAGCTGGGTCAGGTAGATGTACCAGATGGACCTGTAAGATTTCTATATCTATAGCATAGTCACAGATGTTGCACACCTTACCGAAAACTCAGTACATAGCCACCATACTTATAGATTTACTGCAAGGCAGATGAATGCAATGTACTGATTTGCTGGACAAGCAAACTAAAATATTGTGCTACTGTTAGTGCAATATTCTGCAATAATAGAATCATTTTTTTTTTAAATTGTAACACCTGCTAAGGAGAGGACATACAAGAAAATATATTTTCTATGCCATTTTATTTTTCCCATGGAGAACTGGTAGTAATGAAAGAAATATGATTAATTTAGATTGCCCACATATTTTTTCAGAATGATAGTCGGAGTGGTTATCTGGTTTCTATAAAAGATGAAAGGTAAAAACATCAACAATGCTGTAAAAACAATACAGTGCTTACCTACCTCATCAACCTCATTACTGCTGTTATTAGCAGTCCCCCTTTGTAGATCCTTTACAGACATTCATATGAGGTCCCTAGTAATTCATTTACAAGCGACCAGCATGTGACCTCTGCGGCCAGTGGTTTTATTAGCCCCATGCCATATTAATGACATCATGGCTCCCAGTTGGCTGCAGCATTCACATACCGGTCACTTATAAACAAAGACCAGGGGTACAGCTAGAGGGTCTGTTTTGGATCATTGAGGGATTGAGAAGGTTATTAGTATGTTTTCTTAATTTTATAGCATTTGTTATTTTTTGTATTTTTTTAGAAACTGGTATAACCCTTTAACTGAATGCTAGAGTTGTAACATTAGTCGCAAATGACCAATAAAATAACTGAAGCATGAATAATAAGTGTTCTGACCAGTGGAGCAGATCTATGTTGAAAACAATCCTTTTCAGTACTATGATTGCAAATTTTCTCTCAACTACAATGAAGAAAACTCTTAAACTAGTGAAACCAGAGTGTCCTCCAAAAGGAAAACTTACAGCTGTTTCTGGGTTCTTGATCCTCCTCAGTACAGAGCAGGTTACTGGTTGGCTACAAAGATGCCTTAGATGCAGTGTATGGAATGTATTTACTGAAAATAACCAGTCATATAATGAGACTGATTTTTAGCCAATGATCCCTGAAAAAAAGAATGAAAATTAATAATCTTCTCGCTATCTCTGTCTACAAACTAGCCAAACCAGAGTTTCCTCCAAAAGGAAGAGTCATCTATCTGTAGACTACTGATTCAGGGTTCTTGCCTCTCATTAATATGGAGCATGTTACTGGTTGACTAAAAAATGCAGTAGATACAGCTTACCAAAGGCACTCACTGATAAGACCCAGTGGTGTAGGGAGACTAGAGATGGGCGAATTTCTCAAACATTCGGTTTGCCAGATTCGCCGAATTTTCCACAAAAATTAGTTTCAACCTGAATTTATTTGTGGCGAATCGCGTTATCAAACAGCTTGTTCCTGGCTGCGGAGGGCCGTGTTGGTGTTGTAGGACATTGTGGCCTGCTCAAATATGTGTAGGGAGTGTGGTTTGGTCTTGATAAAATGATGTGTTTTAGTGTAACATGCAGATAACAAGCACCTTAGAATTGCTTCACACTTCACTTCTCTGGGCAGTTACGGAGATAAAACTGACCAAATAACTAAAGTGGGAACGTAGCCTGACAAGGTAATGTCAGCGCCAGCTGGAAAGAACCAAGCTCAGAGCCAAGATCCCACTATAGCGTCAAAGAAAGCACTCCTATTACACTGTCATCAGATGAATCACAATTATGACAGAACCTGTTCTTGTTAAACGCTGGACACATGTAAGAGAGCCCCCCCCCTGAAAGAGTGGGAAGAGGGTGGTCTGCATTAATTTTTTCGTGTGACGTTAACTAATCATTTTTGCATCTACCTTTGAAGCCGGTCAGAGACCTGAATTTTCAATCGGTCCCAATAATCCATCAGTAATTGTTAAAGCAAAAAACAACAGGAGTCGAGAGCCAAGAACAGAGATGACTCATTAGGAATTGTGGATATTTGCAAGTCTGTCTATTTTTGGGTATCCACTTCCTGCTTTTTGGCGTACCAGATTCCATCAGACCAATCCTGATGCGGCGGACAAAGGTACGATGGTCATACTGGCTTTAAGGCTCAATTGGTTGTTTTATGTCCTTTACTTGTTCCTTACTGGTGAGCTAGTGAGTTCAAAAGAATAAGTGGGAAACACACCAAACATAAGTTGGGCAGAATGGTCCATTAGAGTGGATAGTAGGGGTGGAGAACAGTCATAGGAAACCGACAGGGTGTATTCGATGTATGTAGACAGTGTAGTCTAGTTGGCAGCTGGATATGAAAAGTTAGATGCCACAGAAGTGGCACAGATCACAGAATGAGTGGATGTAGCAAGCAGCGCATGCAGGTAGGTGGTGCCTCGCTCGGAGTGAGCAAATGACTCTGATACTGAAAAATTTGTGAGCGAATCTCAGTAGTATTGGTGGTATGGGTATCAACAGCGTTATGGGCAGAATAAATAGTCACATGAGGTAGGGGGGGGGCTGGACGAGGCTTACAACATTAGGGTGCACTCTACCAGACGTGGGCGCCACATTTCAGCGACAGGTGTAGTGGATCGGATCGTGCAAAGCATACATCCAGAGTTGGGCCGAGCGAGTAGAGGATCAGCAGCATCACCTATAACCTATTTATTAGGGGTGTCGACAGCAACAGCATCAGCATGAGGTCGGAGAGAGTCGACAAGTGTCGCAAAGTTGCTGAGGAGGTGGCGCATCAACCGAGGATTAGTGATCACCACGTAGTGACTGATGGGGGCACGAAATTCTCGCTGGATTGCGGGAGGGTGTGTGCGGCTATGCAACAGAGAGTCTGAAAGCAATAGAGAAGGTGCTTAGAGAAGATCTGGTGGAGGAGGTTGGGGTGTGCAGATAACAGTGTTCCCCTGGTAAGGACGATGTGTGGATGGTGGAAATTGAGACACTCTCACAGATGTCAGGCGGGGTTGCAGCATCAGAATAGTAGCTGAGGCAAGGTGAGATTCGGAATATCAATTCAAGCGTCATATATCTCACAAAGTTAATGAACAGAGGGAGTTTATCATATGGGTCGTATATCTAATCTGAAGGCATAAGGCATGTGTGGTGATGGAGAGATCTCAGGGATACTCTGTATCCACGCCTGATTATATCTAGGGACACGCGGGTACAGGTCCTTTCCACATTGTGTGCAGGTAGGTGACAAGCGAGTTGTCCTTGTGATAGATAACTATGAGCCCCCGGTGCGTGGGGCACTGTGGAGAACACGCCACTTCTTGATTCCACACCTACTAGCGGGAGGCCAGGAGCTAGGACAGTCTGCTACCAGTGTCAGGCAAAATCGGGGCAAGTTGCGGACCCGTGACGGACTTGGTGCAGATCCATCTATTAGGCACTGCCTCTCAGAGCTGAGTCCCAGATGGGATCGTTGGTCAAAGGGGTGGGGTGCGGGAGTGGGGTCCACCCCAAAAAGGGGCCCCCCCAAAAGGGGAAGAAAAAGGAGGACCCCGTGCTGGTTCGGCGGGGGCCAGCCTCCCTGGCAAAGATGGGGTACCCCTCATAGGGGGGGGTTTGGGGAACGGCCATCAACGACCCCCAGACTTAGGCCGCTTTTTTGAGGGACTGCTTAAAAGGGCCCTCCTCCCCCCCAACCCCCCCCCCCACAGCCATGGAAAGTAGAAACGTGGGGTGATGAAAAACCCCCGTTTAGATTTTTGTAACGTGGGCCCCTTGGTAGTGGATTCCGCGGGGGCCGCCCCAAGCGAGGGAAAAAAGCGGGTCCCCGGGGGAGCGAAGTCTAAGGGGGGTCCTGGTTTTCACCAGACCCGCCGCAAAGGGGGATGGACGGGGCCTGGGGGGCGGATTCCACCGGGTTCCCGCACCCCGATACAACTTGCTTCCCGGGGGTTTAGCCCGAGGGGCAATGCGGGAAACCAAATCGACACAAAACTCGTAGCCCGGAGACGGGCTAGGGGTCGGGGCGGGGCGGAAAAATTTTGGTCTGGAAACGTAACCCAAAGGGACTGGTAAAAAACGGGAAAAAGGCAACCGAAACGTAACAAAGGTTTCCTTTCGCATAGGAAAAGGGACTTTTGGGAATCGGGGGAGGGCCAGGAAGAGGTGGAGCGTTAATATAGGGTCAGCAGCAGGTGCTTCCATTTATCGGCGCGCTGGCCCTTTAAATTTGACAGAGCCGGCGTGCGCGCCCTAAGGAGCGGGGGCACGCTCACCGGCCGTGCACACAGACAAGACTGTGGTCAGGTGAGGACGGGCGCCTGCGGGAGCGGGTGCGCTCACGGGACGCGGTGCAGCCTGCACCAGGCGCAGGCTGCGCTGCAGGGGAACGAGTGCACCTACAGCCCGGACCACGTGCTGCGGCGCCACTCGTAACAACCTGTTAGAGGATGGACCATGTCGTAGATAGGCAGCGGCCAACTGACTACATAGAATTTCTCTATTGTACTTGAGTTTGTCCACCCTCTCGGCAGGTGAAAAAAAGGCTTCCATTTTGGACCAGTAGCATGCATGTACTGTTTCCTGGCGATTTTTAGAATGTTTTGCAAATGGGCAAGAGGTTTGAGGAACCGTTTGACAACCAAATTGAACACGTGCGCCATGCAGGGCGCATGGGTCATCCCTCCTTGGTCACCATCCATTGTCTGACACCATGGTTCCGATTTGCAGTTGTCGCAGAGAAAGCCACACATTGATTTTGTGTTGCATAATGCGGAGCAGTTCCTCCCCTGTGTGACTTCATTCGCCCAGGCAAACCAGGTGTAGACACCGCTGTGCCCTACACCTGTGGTATGATGGGGCAGCACTTAGACTTGTGGAGGCTGAGATGGTGGTGGTGATGGAGGAGGAGGAGGCGGACATTGGCGCAGGATCAGCAGTTTGACATTGTGGAGGAGAAAGCGGCATCTCCTGTCCAAGTTGTTGGTGTGGCTGGGCAGGAAGCACATTCACCCAGTGGGCCGTAAAGGACATGTACTGTCCCTGACCGTAGTTACAGCCCCACATGTCCATGCTGCCTTGCACCTTGGAAGACACCGATAAGCTCAAGGTCTGGCTGTTACGCTTCGCATGGATACATTATGGAGACCAGTAGCTGGTAGGGGGAGGGGTGCACAACAGCAAACCGTTAGAAGGAGTAAAGGCAGACTCACGTTTGTTGCAGCAGCGCTGGATGGCGTTCGGCCGGTGAGCAGAGGGTCGTGGATGTTCAGCAGACGTTTGTGGCAGCAGCACTGGATGGCGTTCGGCCGGTGAGCAGAGAGCCGTAGGTGGTCAGCAGACGTTTCTTGCAGCAGCACTGGATGGGCAGAAGGCAGGTTGTGTAGCACTAAAGGAATCCTGCTGAGGAGACTATGTCAGCAGGATGATCCCATGTGCAGCAGTAGGTATAAACAAGAGGTCCAAAAGCAGGAATGTCAGGTTGCAGCAAATAGCTTGCAGGAAATCAATAAGCCGGACTCTGGAATACGAGGACCACAGGGATCTTCGAACAGGAGAGCCAGGAAGCTTGAGGGAGACAGGAACTAGGTTCTAACTGAATACTCAGGCAAGGAGGAACACAGGTGCACACGTTAATATAGCCTCAGAGAGCAGGTAAAATGGCCACTGAAGCTGCGGTGGCCATCTGGCAAAGAGGCAGAAATGCCCACAAAACAGGTTAAACATAAAAACCGGACTGGATCCTGACACTACCCCCACCTCAGGAGTATTTATAGGGCTGTGACGTCACAGAAGCCTGCTGGTTGCTAAATGGCTTCATGTCTGGACATGGCATTGAGGGTGTTCCTTTCTTCCTCCCAGAGTTCTCTGCCCCATGTCACGCCATGTGCTCACAGCCATTGAAAAAAAAAAAGACGATTCATTCCCGTGAAGTGCCATAAACTTCGGCCTCATTCAGAATCAAATTTTTCCTGAAATTCTAAACAAATTACACTTTGTTAGAATCGATTCTTCCATCTCTATAAAGACAGTGATGGATAGTGCTATCTGACACTGATGTACTTTTACCTTGGAATTCACCTCTAATTTCTTTGGATGTTGTTCTGGACTCTTTGGTTATCTCTCATTTTGTTTATCTCTTCAATTTATCAACAATTTTCCTCTTATAGCCACATCCTGGGAGCTTGGCTACAATCGCATATACCTTAAACTTCTGAATAAAATGTGCAACTGCAGTAACAGGAACTTCAATCTGTTTGGAGATGGTATTAGAGCGTTACTATACCTTAAACATGTTTGTCTGTCACTTTGTTTCTAATTTTCTGAGACAACTCTCTCCTAAGCCTTTTTTGGTCCATGTTCAGCGTGGTACATACCATAATACCAAAGAGCATAGTGACTACTTTTCACTCTTTATATAGGCAGACTGATTACAAGTTTGAAGACACATGTGATGCTAATTATAGGATACACTTTGGTTCAACATGTCCCTTTGGTCAAATTATTTTCAATTGTTTTCTAATGGTACAATCATTTTTGTCCGGGCTAGTTTAATCAGATTTTCATTATTTTTTTTATCTTTCTGATGAACTACATTTGAAAATTCAATGTCCGATTTTCATTAGTTAAATTTTAAATGTATTATTACTTTTGTCAGTTTCAAGTTACCTTATTTCAGTGACCATTGTGCGCTTTTCTTTTTTTTAACAGAAAGTACCAACAATTTTGTCCATGTGTGTATAAACTGGATTTGAGGAAAGGGGAAATAAAAAATGTGTGCTGTACATTGTAGACAATAAAAATACCCATTATATGTAGTTCTGTGTAAACCTTTCTGCTTCCTTGGGGCTTTGAAGCAGTGCTGCTAGAAGCTGCTATTTTCCTCTTTTTTTCAATCCATATACAGCACCCTAAGGACTTCTAGAATGGTTTCTGTTGCAGTAATGCAGCTTAAGGCTCAACGTTCTTATCTTCTCATTAGCTTCATAAAGCTATTAAAGGGGTTTTGCCACAATCTCATTTCATACCTCCTGCAGCCAGCTCTTCAGCTGTGTGCTCAGAAGGGGGCGTGTGTGATTTGTTTGAATTGCATATCATGTGACCCAGCAGGATGACATCACCAGGCCTTTCCTCTCTTTAGTCAAAGACAGGTCTGTTTATGTGTAGAACTGTAAGTAGCTACATTATAGCTCAGAGGTAAAACTTTTGCCTCCAGGCACAAGGGTCCTCGGTTGAAATCCCTGCAGGAACCAAACCTGTGGATTTTATTTCTCTTTATCAATGCACAGACCTGATTGAGGTTTCTATTTTTTAATTTATTTGCACTGTTTGACTAATTACTAAGGAGGACAGAGGACAGGAGTAGAATGACAGCACCTGGGGTTTGAACACTCAGTAGCTTCCTTGGAGGAGAGGTGATGTCTGAGCATGTGCGACCAGGACTGAGAAGCTCTCAGCCCTGGTCGTATCCCCTGGAGACGAGCTGTAAACAATGGATCACTAAAGGAGCAGCTAAGACAAAAACGGTCCAGAATTTTTAATAATGATGAATGGTGAAAATGTTTATTATTTAATTTACAAACTTCCCACGTCAATTTTACTTCGTGGCAAAACCCCTTTAACTAGCAAAACACAGAAAGAAGAGAATACACCTGCACTCGTTAATAGGTGTCATCCCACTATACTTCAATGTCGCCTTTGTTTTCTCTGTTTTGCAATTGGATTCCAACCTGGTGTCTTCACAGTGCCCATATATCAGTCATTATGGACATACTATACTATACAAAAAGTTAGGGATATTAGGCTTTAGGTTGAAATTTCAGGATGAGCACTTTTTTTAAATTAAACTAAATATGACCATCTCTTATTTTTAAATCCACATGTCCAACTGTTCAGTGTTTCAGTACTTTTTGCAAAACTTGCTGATCAAGGAGCTTACTGGCAAAATTCCCAACAGTTTTTTGATCCCTCAATCACCAATAAACTTAGGGGATCAATTTGAATTGGGATTTAAACTGTTCTCTTCATCCTGCTGTTCACATTTTACATCATGAGACCAAGACAACACCTTACAATTGATCAACAGTACCTCACCATTGCGAGGCTTCAAGCAGGATGCTCTCAGATGGAAGTGGCCACTGAGCTTAGAGTGTTACAGAGTCGTCAACAGGTTGCATCAGAGAGATAGAGAGACTGGAAAGGCAAAGAAGTGTACATCCTCTAGCTACATCACATGGTCTCATTTAGTTTATTTAAAAAAATTTAAGAAATTTTATGTTCATCTTGAAATGTCAACCAAAAGCCAAATATCCCTACTTTTTTGTGAGTAGTGTTTAATACAAACGGTATTAAAAATGTGAAATAGCAATAGTGACCATATAGAATAAGCTGTAGAAACTACATGATGGCAGCCACAGTATCCAAACCACAAGGCCCGGAGTTACTGTAGTCAATGCTAACTAAAGTGACCATAGCAACCGTATGGTAGGTTGTGAATTTCTTCACACTCAGTTTTTACTTTGCTGTCAAAATTATAAATATAGTTGTTTTGCAATGGCAAATTTACCACAAGAATAGATGATTATCAAAGCTGCTCTGAGTCATACCATACAATACATCCCTATGACCATTTAACATTATTAAGAAATAATAGCTGCAGATGACTGCTTATCAATTGCTGCCAATGTTTCCTGTGGCTGAATACAGCTCCGTTATCATATGGGACTGGTATACTACAAAGTACAGAGAGCTAGAATACATCCTGCAGAGAGTAACACAACTGAGGCTATCCCATTTCCATCATACAAAGCATAGAATGTCCTTAATAGGGTATGTTCACACGATGTACTGCACGCGCCGCAGTACATCATGTGTTTCGGGAGCTTGCGCTAATACGCGCGTACTCCCGCAGTGCAGGGGGTGGGGGGCGGGCAGCCCGCTGGCCCTATAGACATGCGTTACTTGCGGCGAATATGTCACTTATCTCCCCTCATGTACAATACGATCGGATTGTACGAGCGGGGAGAGAAAGCGTAATCCATCGTTCTCTTTGAGAACGATGGATTACCGTAATTTCGACGCAAATACACAGTGAAATGCGCGCCAAAATTATGTTGTGTGAACATACCCTTAGCCTAGTATATACTCTCTGTCACTTTATTAACTTTATGCAGTTATGTATATAAGCACTCTCCTGGTCTCTGCTTAGTTACATGTGTGCAGTTCTGTGGATAACATTATTGTAGCTAACTAGAGCCAAATAGCATAATTAAAACAAATGGAGCCCCATAGCAAAATCAGGAATTGGCCCCTCACCAACTTGTTGACAGTGAACTAAATTTAAGTAATGTAAACAGCAACATAATTACTGAAGAAGCAACCAAATGATGCACAGTGGTGTCATAAATCCTAATTTCTGCATAAAGGAGAACCTATAGAGTGGAATAAAACAACAGAAATACATCATTATCCCACTTCCTCCCTAATTGGCAGCAATGCTCAAGGGCAAATACAATTGCTGTGGCCGTTCCTGATGTGACTGTTGCAGTAAATACTTGTGTTCCATGTGAAATAACAATTCCGGTGCATCTCCTCTAAGGGCGCATCCCCACGGCAGAGGACAAATACAGGCCGGTTTGCCGGCTGGTATTTGTCCTTTTTTGCGCCCATCCCCACAGCTGAGCGGAGAAGAGCCCTCCCCCCTCCGATTGAGAAGCACAGATTCTGTCCGATAACCGGACGGAAGATGGTGCTTGCTCAATGTCTTTCCGCCGGACCGCCAGCGGCAACACCGCCCAACAGAGAACCCGTGCAGTGGGGACTGCTGCACGGGTTTTCCATAAAGCACAATTGTGCTCATTTTCGTCCGGTTTTTCAGGCGGTCTGAAAAACCGCAAACCGGCTGAAAAACTGCCCAAAACCCTTGCCCTAAGGGCTTGTCCCCACGGCACTGGTTTTCAATCGGATTTACAGACAGTTTTCGGATTTGAAAACTGTTTGTAAACCGGCTGCCAGCCTTTTGTAGTAGTCCACACTGCACAGATTATCTGCCAGGTGGATTTTTACGCCCCCGGCGTAACAAAGAACTTAGAACATGTTCATTCTTCTGGTCGATTTTCAGGTGGAACATGATGTGAAGTGGGGCGTCTTGAATCCACAAACCGCGGACAAAAGCCGTCCCCCTTCTTGCCAACAAAACAACAAAATACCGGTCATATAATCCAACTGGTATTTTGTCATTGCTGTGTGAACGCACCCTAATAATTCTGTGTTGTGCTGTTCTTCTGTTATTCCTTCCTACACATGGTTGGTGTGTAGTGCACAGTGTCAGTGCCATAGTCATTATGTATAAGGGCACATGCCTTTAGAGATTAGAATGGGAACTCCCATCTCACTGATTCAGTATTCAGGGCGACATCTTTGAATTCGCATGCGCCATTTGTTTTAACTTGGCACCAACACACCGGTTTTAAATAAATATAGAGGAATGTATAATACGTCAGTATGAATGAAAGTGTAATGCGCCAAAGTTTATGTGGTAGTTTTGCATCAAAATATGGCACATTCTGCACACATTAGAATGTATCATGCCATCTATAGAACAGTGTGGCAGCGCAATATATGCCAAAAAAATACCACATGCAAATTCATAGTTGTTACCATAGGTTTCTAGAAGGAGTAATAGAGGAACTTCACAAAACAGTTATAAGAGAAGAGGCACCAGAATTATTTCACATGAAACAAGAGGATTTCCTCAGGACAAGTTGGAGGTCCTCTTTAAAACGTGGACCATGGAGGACACTGCTAAATGTAGCTCCCTCCCATTACAGTCATATTGACAACTTCTCTATTCACAATGAAATAGTTAAAGAGAACCAGTCACATAGATTATGCCCCCTTGCTGAGGGCAGCACAAGCTAGTGTCAGACCTGCTGTTTCCAGCGCTGTGCCCCTTATTCTGTAAGATGCTGGCGTTTTCCAGTATTTAATGCTCAAATCTGCAGTTTTCAGCCAGAAAAGAGCCATTTAAAGAGTCAGTTTTTTCATGCCCCGCCCACCTCAACTGATAAACATGAGAATAACTGCCAGGTGGGTGGGGCTAGCCTTTGGGGGCGGGGCTAGCATCTGTTCATGAATAAGATTTGTGGTGTTTATGCTCTAAAACTTCAGCATCTTACAGAATAAAGGTCACAATTCTGAGTGAGAGGCAGGAATGCAAGCTCCGTGAATACTGTCGTCCGGGGGATGAACAGTATGTAAATTATTAGAGCCCTCAGCTAATGAAATGCAAGGAAAAGGGATCCAACTTTCCGACCAGCACTGGAGAAGTTTGTTTACAGAAAATGAAGATAAGGAATACTGTGAAAACAAGACAGCTTTGCTAATGACAACCGATTGCAAAGTTGCTTGTTTTCACTGTCCCCTTATTCTGAAGACCATTTAATGAAATGATAAAACCCCTTTAAGAAGAGGAGAAGCAGATTGTTTCTTTGAGGGTAAGGATGCTTTCACACACTGTTTTTTTCCATCTTTTTTGGCTGAAATACACAGCACCTTAAGGCCACACATAACAGTTGCCAGATGGCCAAAACCATTGGCTTAGTTTTAAAATTGATTGGTACGCTATGTTCACACGGCTTAAAATTGGACATATTTCAGTCCTTAATTATGCACCGTAGTGCGCGAATTACGGCTGGAATACGTCCCAGTCATTACGGTAATCTACAGTTCTCATAGAGAGCTATGGATTACATCTCCTCTCCCTGCTCGGCGAATACGCCGCGGGGGGAGATAAGTGACATGTCATTTACTAGCGGCGTATACGTGCCGCTAGTAATGAATGTCTATGGGCCGGCGAGGTGCCGGCCCCCCCGCTCCCGCCCCCGTCCACACGCCGTAATTGTGGGGCGTAATTACGCCCCGCAAATAAGCCGTGTGAACATGGCCTTAATGGCTGAATGATTTTGGAGCTAAGCAGCAATTTAAAACACCTGCCAATTTGTGGATAAACTACATGTCGGTGTGGCCGCTTCATGCATAATTTTCATTATATTTCGTTTCTCTTTTTGTTGCTAAACCAGGTGTGGATCATAAATCCGTTTGAAAACCTACATGTGCACAGGCCCCCTCTAGATGTATTCGCAGAATGTGCTTTGTAATGGAATCCAATGTTGATTCCACACCAGATTCCTCATCAAAAATGCATTTAAAGCGACACATCAGAAAACGGCATTTTGGTTAAAATCAGTATTCCTGGAAAACGAATAATTTTTGGCAGTTTTTTTCCATTTTGACAGTTTGGCCTCGTTCACACGGCTTATTTCAGAACGTATTTACAACGGATTGCCGATCGTAAATACGTTCTGAAATCAGTTGAAAATCAGTTGCAAATAAGTGTCACTAAGTGTGGCACGTATTTGTAACTGATTTCCCGACGGATTCAACATCTACAATCATTGGAGGTGGTGAATCCGTCCATAAATAATTGACATGTGAATTGTTTTTCCGTCCGGATTGCCGTCGTCAATCCGCGGCGGCAATCCGGAACGGAACTACGCATCGTGTGAACGACGAGCCGTATTTTCTATTGAAATCAATAGAAAATAGGCTGTGACTTATTTCGGACGGATTTGCCGACGGATTGACGATCGTCAATCCGTCGGCAAATACGCGGCGAAATAAGCCGTGTGAACGAGGCCTAACATGCAATTAAGAATTATATATAAAATCTTGTCCTTTTGTCGGGGAACGATTAGATGATAAAAAAATCTGCACATTTACATAATACCTGTTCAAACCAGCATGCAGAAAAGCCACAGTATAATGCATGGGGAGGTTGTACCAATGCAAAAATGCCAATAAGACCACCACTCACATACCCTCAATGCATGGGGGGGGGGGGAGGTTGCTGGTACTAGAATTGCATATAAATAAGGCGATATAGAAGGGTGCCATAAATACAGATACGTGTTGGTGCACCATGCTGGCTTGCAACCTATTAGTGACACCCGTACTAATGATTGGGCGGGCTGCCCAGCACTTTCTGGGTGTCCAACACAAAATACAGACAATCTCCGCTTCCCAGCATTCTTGGGCAGATAAAAAATGACATACTGGAAAAATATTAAATATGAGGTATTAGTTGGTACAGTGTTGGTACACAAGTTTGCAACCGTGGCTGCTGCTCAGCAGTTAGCTGCACCTGTTTATCTTTCCCAAGTAGCATATGGGCCAGAGTTGCCTGCTACTGGGTTCAGTCTAGTCCAGCCATTGAGCTGTGAATATGGCCCAAAAATTGTAGTGTTTTTTGATTAAGTAATGCCCCATTTTTGTATGTATTACAAAATACAACCTGTCCTGCAAAAAAACAATCCCTCGTGTGTTCGAAAGGAAAAAGGTATGACTCTTGGAAAGCAGAGGTTAAATAAATGACAATGTACAGTAGACACCAAAGATAGCTGCATAACAAAGGGGTTAAAAATATCTTGTTTCACAAACAAACACACAAAAACATTACATATGGCAACATCAATGGTAAAAAAGAAATGTACAACTATTGTAAGGTGGAGATATAAAGTGTATACAGGATGCCTTACATCTCATTAAGGTTTAATCTTTTTCTGCACTGGGCTGTTTCTTAGCTTTCTACACATTTATCAGGTCCTGCTGATTACACTTACCTCCCTCAAGTCCTTAGGATATGTTCACATGGCCTATTTTGGCATGTATTACGCCCAAAACAATGTTCTAAACACTTCCCATAGACTGCAATGTAAATACGCTCTGTCAATCAG
Organism: Phyllomedusa bahiana; assembly: GCA_025379985.1. NCBI lineage: Eukaryota > Metazoa > Chordata > Amphibia > Anura > Hylidae > Phyllomedusa > Phyllomedusa bahiana. The sequence goes on along the minus strand of JAODAL010005924.1, from coordinate 100,001 downwards.
ACAATGCATATTTTACGCTTGTAAATTTCGGCGCGTATGGAAAGAATCGGTATGTCAATTCTTTCAGGCGTATATTTGCTGTAAAATAATAGAGTATAGGAGGCAGGAGCCCGCCTCTGGCACTACCATAGGTGTAACTTTAGGGGGGTACGGAGGGGACTTATCCCCCCCCACTTTTTTCTGGGTAGGGGATGGTCCCCCCCCACTTTTTAGCCACTTAAATAAAAAATAATCCATATGAAAGCATCAGAATACGGGAAGTGGGAGAATAGAGCACAGAGGAGGAAGAAGTTAACCCTTTGCCTCCTAAATTTTTGTGCCTCTTGGGGGGACAAAGTAGGTAGCAGCCTCAAGTGTCAGTGCAGAGTGAGTGCGGCGCTGATTGGTAGAGCAGGAGTCAGCAGTGGCTGCTTCACCAATGAGAATGCTGCTCACAATCCAGCACACTCTTTATCTGGGGCTGTATCTTTCCCTCCCACTGTATACCACTTCCACTATGCTCAGCCCTCATCAGAGAAGAAGAGAAGCTCTTGCTGAATGCCAACTGCACCAGACTACAGGAGACGGGTAAGGAGGGGACAAGGGTGCTAGGCATTGTGTTTGCATGTGAGTAGGGTATGTACTGTATATGTGAGATGTGTATTTTACTGTACACCATGTGTCTAAACATGCCACGTCTTTCCTGCACTTACTCGCTGGGAAAAATGAAAGTGAATGGGGCCGGCCCCACAGCATTTTAGAAGTGTGGACTGGCCTGCACGTACTTCTAAAACAACCGACATATAGCAGAGCACACAGTACACCCTGCTATACACTGTGTGAACATACCTTAAGGGTACGTTCACCGGAGGATATGAATGCTGATTCTGGGGTGGATTCAGTTCTGGATCTGCCTCAGAACTGGTGTCCAATCCGGCAGGAAACTGATTTACATTAAACCCTATGTAAAATCAGTGTCGTTGTTTAGATGACACTGATCTTATTTTGAGTATTTTGCACTAACAGCACTAAAGGAAATCTGCCTGGGGCAGTCTGAGTCATTTGCTCGTCGGAATTCTGCATTTGCAAGCACGGAATTTCCAACAAGCAAACGACACTGTCAGTGCCGAAAAAAAGTCATGTGAACTCACCTTAAGTGTGTAGTGTGTCTGTGTTCCATATATGTATATATTCTGTATATACACACACAATTTTCGGGGTACCTTGTCTAATGTAGTCTTTTGGGTACAGTGTGTAATTTAATAAGCTCTGGGGTATGGTGTAATATCATCTCTGTTTTACAGTGTGTAATGTAATCTCTGGGGTATGGTGAATAATGCAGCAATATATGGGGTACAGTGTGTAAAATAATCTCTGGGATACAGTGGGTAATGTAGTAATCTCTAGGGTACAGCAAGTAATGTAATCTCTCGGGTACGGTGTGTAATGTAATCTCTGTGGTATAGTGTGATCTCTGGGGTACAGTGTAATCTCTGGGGTATGGTGTAATGTAATCTCTGGGGTACAGTTAGTTATGTAGTAATCTCTTGGGTACGGTGTGTAATGTAGTAATATCTGGGGTATGGTGTGTAATCTCTGAAGTACAGTGAGTAATGTAATCTCTGGGGTACAGTGTGTAATGTAATCTCTGGGGTATGGTGTAATGTAATCTCTGGAGTACAGTGAACAATGTAATTCATTTCTAGGGTTCAGTATGTACTATAATACATTTTTAGGGTACAGTGAATTATTTCTTGAGTACAATATGCAATTCATTTCTAAGATGTAGTTAGTAATGTAATTTCGGTGGCTCCCATGTGTAATATATATTTAATTTCTGGGGTGCAGTGAGTGATGTCATTTCTGGTGTATGGTATGCAATAAAATACATTTTGCGGTACAGTATGTGACATAAGTGATTCCTAGGGGTACAGTGAGATTGGGTTCTTCCTCATTCCTCTATTTTCCTCATTCTGTTGTGTATATAATAAATGTAATGGAGTAGTGATGGGGGGGTTAAGTGAAACTTGCTGCATTGCACAACACTTTTTATTTCCATCTAGAAGGGGAAATATTGTAGGTGGGCTGCTTCGCTTTCATTGCCAGGGCTGCTTTTTAGTCCCAGTCCGGCTCTAAATGTCAGTAATTAGAGAACCACTCATAATCTTACGGATTGCACCAAAAGTGTTTGCCATAAGGACTCCGCCCGGACCTGCTGGAGAGCTCACAGCACTCCCTCAGACCTCCTAGCTGTGTTAGAGGGGGCCACTTCACTGCAGGGAGAGGAGGAGAGGAAAGGGAGGGGAAGTGAAAGGGAAAGCGAGTGCAGGAGGAAAGGATAGGAAGATACGGGATGAGAGGGAAAATTGGTTCCCCCCCACTTTTTGAACCAAAGTTACGTCCCTGGGCACTACGCATTGTATTTACGTTGAAAATGATGTGCTATTAAGGTGATGCAACAAACATCTTTTACCTGCATACATTTTTCAATCCGAAGACGGATCCGAAAGATGCATCGACAATTACTCATCTGAATGGCGATGAGTGTTGTGCATTGCGAGCAATGTAAAATCACACTGCTCATTGCTAGAGGCGTGTTTGGGTCCGTTTAGACGGATTCAAACACGCATCTAATAACTAGTGTTGAGCGAACAGTAAAAAGTTCTAGTTCGATTAGAACCTCAAACTTTAGTGAGTTCGGTTCGAAGTTCTATTCGAACTTGAACCCCATTAAAGTCAACGGGAGAAGATGTTCTGGTTAATTTATATACCTGTACAGGAGAGGAGAAGCTGTAATTACCATCCATAACAGTAAACTGGAGACGTGGAACAACTTAGTGAAGAAAATTTGACAGGAAAAAATTGAGAAACTAAAATACTTCATTCCTTTCAATGGCTAACTGAAAAGATGAGGACAGCTTGTAAGCAGGGGCGTAGCTATAGGAAGTGCAGCGGTAGCAGCTGCTACAGGGCCCTGTATCCTGAGGGGGCCCCGAAAAGCCCTTTTGACACATAGGAGATTTGGAGATGGTGCATTATACAATTACTGAACCCCCAAAATTGCAAAATTTGAACTTTTGGGCACTGAGTATGATTTAGCAAATCCAAGCACTCTGTATAATATATATCCATGTATATGAGAGTTAGGCATTATGTAAATGTCACCAAATAACAGCTTCTGGGTGTGGGAAAGATGCAGCCAGCAATACCAAACTCCCTAACTATTGCTGTCTATGGAGAGGATGCTATCTAACTAACTAAGAGTAGTCTGTATGGTACAGAGAGTCAGCTGAAAATGGTGTTCACATGGCAATACAGTGAAATATATATAACATGGTCATGTGATTTCAGCAGCCAATGAGAGCCCTACACCTCAGCGATGACGTTTTTGACACTTCTCTGTGCTCTGCACTGATTGGATGGCCGCCAAAAGTGCAGAAAGGTGATTGGATGGCCACCAAAAGTGTAGAAAGCTGCTGAAAACTAAACTGAAAATGGAGTGTCGAACTAGAAAAAATTCGAGAAGTTCTGCTAGAACTTCACTTTCCTAGAACAGTTCGATCAACACTACTAATAACGTATGTACACACGGACTGAACGTTTTTGGTGTGTTTTTTTATGCTTTTTTTATGTGTTTTTTGTGCACAAATGTACAGTATTAATTGCTGTCCCGTTTGGCACAAAAAACACATCCAAAAAACGCTTCAAAAACGCATTAAAAGACACACCTGCGTGTGAAAGCACCCTAACCTCATTAAAATGAGGCTAATTAGTGTCAAACAATGTGGTGAAATCCCTGTTGATTGGCTTAAAGCACGTAGGTAAAGGTAAATAAAGAATATTACCATATATATTGCTGTTCTAATTTTGCTTCCTTTCAGAGTTAGAGCAGCTCTCATCTCCTGATTGTGTATACAAGCTTCCCTACATTACTGACCACCTCTCTCCTCTTTAGTAGCCCTGGCTGAATGGCGATGTCATTCGCTGCTGTGTCTAATCAGCAGCACAGAAACTTGTTTATCTTTGTTACTGACAAAATGTAAGCCCTTCATAGCTCTGTGGTCGCCTGCCCTGCTTTTAAAACCACTTCATCACCAATGTCACACTAACAGGATCAGATAGCAATAGAAGAGATGATATGCCAATCACTGCTGTAGAACCACCTACATCCTAAACAGGATGTGTGAGCCTGAAGCTGGCTGTGAAGAGCACATCCTGGTGAGAACACCCCATTAACTCTGTATGGATATGCCTGAATTTTAGACACTTACTCAGTGTAGGATTTGCTATGGGCAACAAGGAAAGTCTTACTGCTAGACAGTTTTCATACATAAGGCCCACTATGTGTCCGCTGTATTCTCTGATTGCTCCTATTACTAAAGGGCACAATATTTGGCATTATTTTGGGTAATAGAAGAACAGGTCTATCTCTAGACAGGTAAATATCCCTAATTTATTAATTCTACTACTTTACCGTACCACCTGCCCCAGTAGCCATAGGTATGTTACCAAAATTGAACCAGCGTATGGCATCCAAGTCGATGAGTTTTTTTTTAAGGCGGGCGGGGGACAAGGTATTCTGGTGTCCTAGGCAAATAGGGTATATGTGCCCACCCCCCCCACGGAAAATTCATCCCACTCCATACCTCCTTGCACCCGCTTTTCTGCCTAGGATGAAGTGACGCCCTAGGCAGTTGCCTAACTTTGCCTACCCACTGTTCCGGCCCTGTGATCAGGAATGTCACTGAATCCACAAAAGGGACAGATAGGGAGTAAATGAGGAAAAAATAATATAAGAGATACAGAACTTTTTGCATGGTTCTGTATAACCTTTAAAGAATATGGAGCTGTAAAAATTATTGTACGGGACCCTTTTGGCCTGGATGTTAAGAAGTTAAAGTCATTCAAAAAACAACTATTTGGTGGAGAGTTATGACATATACTTTCATAGTGTGGTGCCCTCTGGGGCTGCAATGTGCACATCTGCCTAGTGAGATGAGTGCTGATGGACACATATGCTCAGTTACACTCCCCACAGCTAGGTCTCTGGTTCCAGCAAACCAGCCAAGGGAAATAGTCTGTGTGGGAAGGACCAGAGCCACTGTTGGAACATGCTTAAATAGCTGAGAAGACTCCTTAGATTATTAGGATTGTAAATTAAGGTGACCAAACCGTTTTGGGAGTGAAAGAGAGACGTGCACCCAGGGCTGCCATACAGGGGGTACAGGAGCTACTCCTGTACCGGGCCTGGTGAAATAAGGGGGCCCGCTGAGCGCTACAATTTTGATAGAGCCCGACTGGCGCTGCTGAGAGGGGGCCTGCGCTTCCTGTCACAGCTGCAGTCACATACACATAGTTGCTTTACACTTACTTCCCCTGCGCTATGACCGGAGCCGGGGCCCTCCTCTCTCTGACTGCGGCCGGGATGATTAATTACATCAGTGAGGCCCCGCCCTCTCTCCCCGCATCCTGCTGCTGGCCAGTACAGCGCAGCGCGGACAGAGAGAGGAGGGCCTCGGCTTCGGTCACAGCGCAGGGGAAGTAAGTGTAAAGCAACTATGTGTATGTGATTGCAGCTGTGATCGGGAGTGTGGGTCCCCTCTCAGCAGCATCTCCTCCTCTCCACAGCCCTGTAGCCCTTCTCCCCACAGCCCTGTGTGTGGGGGCCCCCTCCTCTCCCCAAAGCCCTGTGTGTGGGGGCCCCCTCATCCCCACAGCCATGTGTGTGGGGGGCCCCTCTACTTCATAACTCCCTGGCTACCAGCTACCTGGCTACCTACCTCCCTGGCTACCAGCTACATGGCTACCTACCTCCCTGGCTACCAGCTACCTACCAGCTACCTACCTCCCTGGCAACCAGCTACCTGGCTACCTACCTCCCTGGTTACCAGCTACCTACCAGCTACCTGGCTACCTACCTCCCTGGCTACCAGCTACCCGGCTACCTACCTCCCTGGCTACCAGCTACCTACCAGCTACCTGGCTACCTACGTCCCTAGCTACCCGGCTAAATACCCACCTACCTATTACCTACAGGAGGCCCACTACCTACGTATGGGAGGGGGCTTTATACCTAATTACCAGGGCACAAAGGGGTAATTATTACAATTTGGGGCACTATGGATAGGGAGATTGTACATGGTGGGGCACCGGTGGGATTATGATAAAGTGACAAGTCTCAGGTGTTTGTGTTGTGAATTCTGCAGGGACGAGTGGTAGCCGGGAGAAGTTGTCATGGTGGCCTGGACTGGATGGAGAAAAAAAGGGAACGTGAACGACTCATCAGACAAGACATCAACTGTCTTGCTGGGGGTGGGATTTGTAGGGGGGCCTAGACACTTCAGCTGTATGGGGCCCAGAAATTTCTGTTGGCGGCCCTGCGTGCACCACCCCAAAATTTGCATAGACTACAATCTTTTTACACCCAGCCATGCCCCTTCACAAAAGGACATACCCACTACACCCAACTACTGTGTATTGGCTCTGGAAGAAAGCTAATTGAGCGGTTTGGCATCACCAAGCTTTCCTGGACGTTGGATAGCCTATTTAGCATCCAGGAAAGTTGGGAGATAATGCTAAACTGTGCCTGAACCGAAAGCATTACACTGCTACCAATATTTCCACTATACAGTGACCATATAGTGGCAGATACCAGTGTACAAAGACTATACTACCTTCATACAGTGACCATATAGTGGTAGCTACCAGTATGCACAGGCTCTGCAGACTGAAAACTATCCCACCATATAGTGACTGTATAGTGGTGGTTAGTCCCCGGCGCCGCCGCTATACGCCGCCGCCGCCGATCGTTAGGGTCCTAAGCCGCTACCAGTGGAGGGGGGCTGTTATCTATTGTTATATGTGCAGGGAGGGGGGCTGTTATCTAGGGTTCTATGTGCAGGGAGGGATGCTATTATCTACTGGTATATGTGCAGGGGGGGGGCTATTATCTACTGTCATATGTGCAGGGGGGGATGCATTATCTACTGTTATTTTGCAGGGAGGGGGGTATTATCTCCTGTCATATGTGCAGGGAGGGATGCCATTAAACTCTGTCATATGTGCAGGAGGGGGGCAATTATCTACTTATATACGTGCAGGGAGGAGCTATAATCTACCTACATAGTGCTGTGAGGGCCCATAAGCTACCCAAATATACACGTGCTGTGGGCCTATAAGCTATCTTTAAAACGGCTGGGGGACCTAAACCTGCCTAAAATACCTGCTGGGGGGACCTAAACCTTCTATATACCTGCTGGGGGCCCAAAAAACCTCCCAAATATCCCCTGCTGGGGGAACCTAAACCTGGTTTTTTTATACCCTCAGGGGAACCAAAAACCTTTCCCTATATACCTGCGGGGGACCAAAACCTCCTAAAAACCTCGGGGGAAACCTAAACCTGCCTAAAACCCTGCGGGGGCCCCAAACCCTTTGCCTTTTTATCCCTGCGGGGGGAAACCAAACCCCCTATATACCTGCAGGGGACCTAAACCTGGTTTATATACCTCGGGGGCCTAAACCCCTATAAAACCCGGCGGGGGGCCCCCAAACCCTTCCTATATACCTGCGGGGGGACCTAAACCTCCTTTAAAACCGCGGGGGGGGACCAAAAACCTCCCTTTAAAAACCCCTCGGGGGGACCAAAACCCCCCTATATCCCCGCTGGGGGACCTAAACCCCCGCCTATTTTCCTACGGGGGACCAAAACCTGCCTTATCCCAACGGGGGGACCAAACTTGCCTAAAACCACGGGGGGTTCCAAAACCCTTTGCCTAATACCTGCGGGGAAACCATAAAAACAAAAACCCCCTACCTACTGGGAGATATATAAAGTTTAAAAACCACCAAACAAGGGCGTAAAATTTAAACGGGGGGCCCCTTTTTAAACCTTCCGGGGGGGACAAAAAATTTTACTGCGTTGTAAAAGTCGCAAACACTTTTAAAGGCCCGTTGTTTTAAAGGCCTCAGCTCAAGTCAGTTGTAAAAATTTTAAAGCAACACTCCGGGGACCCCCAGCCCGGTTGTTCCCATTTGGGTTAAAGGCCCCTTAAAAGTCATTGTTAAACCTTAGCAATCGACCCGGGGACCTAGTGGGGGTTAAATAATTACACAGAATCGCAAAAACAAACGGATTACAGTGCAGTTTACTTTTAAGGGTTTCCCAAATGATGTTTTTTATATTGGGGGGTTGTTCACTTTCCTTATTCTACTCTATCCCCCCAACCACCCATGATGCCCCTTCCCTTTTTGGGCCACAACCATCCCTGCAAAATTTTTCCACAAAAATTTTTTTTTAGAATCCTCTTTTTTTCCCAAACCCACCCTAGGGGTTTTTTATACCCATAGTGGGAACAACAGTGAAGTAAAATAATTTTTTTGATCCCTTCGATTGGGTAATTTTCCCCACTGACAAAACATAAAACAGTCCAAAATTTTTAAATTTTTAAAAAATTGAGAGAGAGAAAAATCAAAAATAAAATCCAGAAAATCAAAATTCTAAAAAATAAATTAAAAAAATGTTTTTTGCTTTTTTTAAGTGGCAAAAAAATTTGATTCCTTGTTGGCAAGCACAGCAGAAAATTTATTTTTTTTTGTTAAATATGAGTTTGCGCACATTTCAGGGGGAATTTTGGTCCCCTCCTTTTTTTAAAGATCATTTAGGGAAATTCCCCACAAAGACCGGGATCTTTCAACAGATGTTGTTTACCGGGGGCCCAAAGTTCGGACATATCCCCGGGGGGCCCCCGGGGGCCACAAAAGTTGCTGGGTTGGGGCTGGTAAAATCCAGCCCCATGGTGCACGGGGCCCCCAATGACAAATTTAAAGGGGCAGGTGGAGCCCCCTTTAAAAAATTTATTTAAAGGACTTAGGAAAGGGACCTCCCAGGTAAATATTTTCAGAAAATTACCTGTTCCAGGGGCCCCACCAAAGGGGCCGCGGAAGATTAGAGAGGTAAATAATTCCCTCAAAAATTGGTGTAGGGAAAAAGGGATTTGGGTTTTTTTTGGGGAACTGGGTGACTTCTTCTTGGGTACTGACTCAAAGCTAGGGACGGGCTGCACCTAAATGGGGAGGGGGAGCTGATTGGGGGAAAAATTTCCCCGGAAGTTGGGGGAATATTTTTAAAATAGGGACTGGGGGGAGGGTAACAAACATATAGCATGCAAGAAAAGTGGAAAAATAAAGAGCTGGGAATTTGAAATAAAAAAGGGGGGGAGTGGGGGGAGGGGGTTTGCAATAGGTTTTAAAAAAATCGGCAGAAAGAATAAAAACTAAAAATTTCCCAAATTGGGATGCCCGACCAATTTCCAGGAGTTCCCGACCAACAAAAAAAATGAAAATAAAATTAATTAAAATTTAGAAGAAAAAAAATGACATAGTGGGGGTAAATGAGACAAAGGCTGGACGAAAAGCTACGAGGGGCGTTAACTTGCAGGGTTAAAAGTCAATTAAAAAGGGGTCCCTAAAAAACCGGAAGGGGGGAGGTCCCCTCTATTTTAAAAATCCCCCCCCCCCCCCCCGAACCCAAAACTGCGGGAAGATATAGGGGGAAAGGGAAAAACAAGGGAATCAATTTTGGGGAAATATACCCTGGGGGAACAATAACAATATAATTTCTAAAGGGGGCCCACTAAAACCCCCAAATATAAAGAACCCATGAAGATGTACTCCCAGGGAAGTAATAAGGCGGCTTTAAACAAAAGAGGTTTTTTTAAATGGGCGACTTTAACAAACCAAAACAATTTGGGAAACTGGAAAAACCCGTTGCCCCCTCATAAAGGAAAAATTTTTTTTCTTAAAAATAAAGATAATTACCCTTTCCCCCAAAAGGTTCAGGAAATTTCCCAGAGGAAAGGCCCCTTTTGACTTAATATTTCCCAAAAATAACCTACAGAGTAACAAAGGTTCAGGTTGAGGGGACCTAGGAAAAAATTTACCAAAAATAAAAATTTAAAAATTTCCCTTTATCCTTCCCAAAAGGCTTTTTTTTTCAAGGACCCCAAAAACACTGAATTTTTTGGAAGGCAAAATTTTTTTTTTCTGCTTAGGGAGGGGCCCCAAACCGTATTGAAATGGGGCAATGGTTTTTAAAAATGGGAAACAAAAAAATAAAGGGATATTTTTTAAAAACATCCAGGTCCCCAACCCCCCAGTGAAAGGGAAATACTTTTTGGAAATTAAAAAAATTTGAAACAGGAAAAAAACCCCAAAGTTTGGGTCAAAGGATGTAAAAAAAGGCAATAAAAAAAAAAAAAGAAAACGTTTTTTCCTACTAAAACGGAGGCAGTGAAGAGGCCTAAAAGCTATAGGGAAAAAAAAAAAAGTGGAAAATAAAGATAAAGGAAAAAAAAGGGGGACAGAAAGACATAAACGCTTAAAAGTAAAACAATTTTTTTTAAATATATAAATTTAAAAAAAAATTTAAAAAAAACTTTAGGGAGAGACAGTAAAAGGGTAATTAGAAAAAAGCAAAACTATTAAACACTTTTTTTTTTCCCCACTGTATTTTTCCGAGGGGGGATGACCTTCCTTTTTAACCGAGGGAGAGGTAAAAATTTCCCCAAATTAAAACTTTCTTTCTAACCCAGGAAGAAGGGCGGGTTTTCCCTTTTTAAGAAGATTAAAAAAAACAATTTCCCAAGATCCAATGGCATTTCACCCAAGGGTCCTAAGGGAGTTAATGAAAGCAAGATAGGCCCCCCATTCTTAATATTTATGGACTGCTAAAAAACGGGGGTAATTCCCCCCAAAGGGTTTTGGCCCCATAAAATGGGGGGGCCAATATTTAAAAAGGGTTTAAAAAAAATGATCCTAAACTATAGGCCGGTAAGGTTTTTAAACCCCTGTTTTTAGGGAAAATGTTTTTAAAAATTTTTCCCCAGAGAAGCTATCCTAGTATCTCACTGAAAATAAAAAGTAAAAAAAGCCGTTCCGCATGGGTTCAATTTAAGGGTTTGGTCCTGTCAACTAATCTCATCACTTTTAAAAGGAAGTCCAGGTGCTAACGGATCGGGGGGAGGCACTTGGGTTATTTAAAAAAAAGATTTTTCTAAAGCATTTTAACGGTCCACAAAAAGGTTGGTAAATAAAAATTTAGAAAAAGCTTTGGGCTGGGAAAATTTGTGCAATGGGAAAGCAACCTGGCTCACGAAAGAAAACGAGGGGGGTAATTAAAAGGTACAAATTTTCCAACTTTTACGCTGTTACTAAATGGGGGGACCATAAGGGTCCTCTTTAACATTTTCATAAATGATCTTTCACAGGGATTACACAGTAAAATAAACGATCCTTTTCAGATGAAAAATAAGCTCGTAAAGTAATCAACAAATAGAGGAAATTTTAAAAATGTTTTTAAAAAAGGGGTCCCGGAAAAAATTGGAGGCCCGGGAGGGGAAAAAGGCAATAGGTTTAATACGATATATGCAAAGTTTTTGCCCCTTTGGGGGGAAAAAATTTCCCTTACATGACAAAATTTAAATGGAAAAAAGGGGTGGTAAAAGTGACAGGGGAAAAGGAAATTTGGGGTTCCTGGGACAGTTAAAATTATTTTGTAGCGCCTGTCAGGGCATCAGCTGCCAAGGGAAATAGGATCATGGGGGCATTAAAAGGGGGAAAAAGCACAAGATGAAACATCATTTCCCCCTTTTTTAAGGGCCCCTAGGTTAGACCACACATGGAATATTGTGGACCTTGTTTTTTGGGGACCATTTTCCCAGGAAAGGGCTTTGGGGGAAAATTTAACAGGGACAAAGGCGGGCAACAAAAAAAAATAAAAGGAAATGGGGGAAATGCAATACCCAGAAAAATTTTGCAAGATTAGGGGATTTTGTTTTGAGAAAAAAACGGCTTTGGGGAATAAAATAAATAAAGTTTAAAAAACACATAAAAGGGCAATAAAAAGATCTCTCCCAAATTTAAATTTTTACCCCCGGGCTGTATCTAAACAAGGGGGCAAACCTCTAAAGTCTTGAGAAACCCAAAATTTTTTACATAAACATAGAAAAGGGATTCTTTACTGGTTAGAGCAAAGGGGACGTGAAATTCTCTCCCAAGGGGCTTGTCATGGTTAATTTAAAACAGAGGTTTAAAAAAGGGTTTTGGAATCATTTTTTGGGGCTAAAAAATAAACCCCGTTTATAGGTTTTAGGAATTTTTGGAGAGGGGGCATTGACCAGGGGTTTTTTTTCCCCATTTTGGGAGAATTTTGGGAAACGGAAAGAATTTTTCCCTAAAAGGGGGACAATTGGCTTTTTTCTATCTCATTGGCGTTTTTTTTTCCTTCCCTGGGTCAAAAACCTTTGACAAACCCCCGGGTGAACTGGATGGGCGCCCTTTTCTTTTTTTTGGCCTTACAAACATGAAAACTATTTAAAATAATTTTTTAAATTATTAAGATTTTGAGGCTGTCCCTTTGGGGAACTTGGGGCTATCAACTCCCTCCACAAGGGTTTTTTAAAGGATTTTAAAGGGCCCGTGACTGGGTAGGGCCCCTTCCCCTGAAAACCTTAAAAGTGCTTCTTTTGAGCCACTCCTTTGTTTTCCTTTGGGTTATGTTTTTTGGGGCCCTTGTTCCCTTTCTGGAAACCCCGCCACGAAACCCTTTTTTAAGGGCCGGTGGAAAGGGGAAGGGGATGTTCCCTCAGGGTTTACGGTACATGGGGTCCATCCCCTTCTCTTTTAAAGCGGGGAAGTAGTCCTGTGCCCTTAGCAGAGAAAACACACCCAAACAGAATGGTTCCCCCTCCATGCTTGACAGTGGGGATGGTTTTCTAGGGTCAAAGGCAGCATTTCTCTTCCTCCAAACACGGTGGTTTGAGTTAAAAAAAGAGCTCAATTTTTTCTCATTGACTCTGCAACCTCCTCTTCTCCCAATCACTCACAGAATCTCCAGATGTTCATTGACAAACTTCAACGGGTCTGCACCATGCGCCTTCTTGAGCAAGAGGAGACCTTGTGGGCTCTGCAGGATTTTAAACCATTACAGAAGATTGTGTTTACCACTGGTTTTTCTTGGTGACTGTGGTCCCAGCTGCTTGAGATCATTAACAAAGTTCCTCCCCATCTAGTTTTAGGCTGATTCTCTCACCTCCACCATGATCAAGATACCCCACAAGTGAGATTTTGATGGTGCCATAGATCGATGTTGATTGACCAGTCATTTTCTTAACTATTGCACCCAACATTGTCGCCTCTCGCCCCACATCTTACTTATGGTTTGTTAAGCCAATTCCAGCTTTGAGCAGTCCCTATGATATTGTCCTGACATCCTTAGAAGCTGATTAATGAGTCTGTAGACAAGCCTTTTAACAAAGTGACTATTTAAGACGCTGTCCTTTAAATACAGGTAACGAGTTGATTAGGAGCATCTAACTGGTCTGTAGGCGGCCAGAACTCCGTTAAATGGTTGGTAGCGGATCAAAACACTTATTTCTCTCAGCAAAATGCACATAAATTTATATACATTTATACCATGTGATTTCCTGGATTTTAATTTTTTTATTTTCTATCTCTCAATGTTTAAATTAACCTATCCTTAAAATTAAAGACTGTTCATTATTTGTCAGTGGCAAACCTTACACAACAGCAAGGGATCAAATAATTATTTCTTTCACTGGTTTATTAGCAAAACGCTTGGTGACCTGCATATCCCCCCCCCCCCCTACTATAGATAAAAGTCGGATGCCTGCTGTCGGGGATGGGGAGTTACTTAACTTTCCTATTTAGGCCCCCAATAAGGTAGGTATATATGTCCCCCCAGTAGGTTATAGGTATATAGGCGCCCCCCAGTTTGTTGGCAGGTATATGTTCCCATAGTCTGTAGGCAGGTATAGGTCCCAATAGTCTGTAGGCAGGAATAGGACTCCATAGTTTGTAGCCAGGTAAAGGACCCCATAGTTTGTAGCCAGGTATAAGCCCCCATAGTTTGTAGCCAGGTATAAGCCACCATAATTTGTAGGTAGGTATAGGGTCCCCATAGTTTGTAGGCAGGTATAGGTCCCCATAGTTTGTAGGCAGGTATAGGCCCCCATAGTTCGTAGGTATGTAAATGTCAGAAAATGTATTCACTTCCCAGGGGAACACGTGGGGGCAGGGAGCAGAAAAGCTTACAAAATTAGATACAGCCATATAAAAAAACAAATAAAAAAAACAGCTAAAAAAGAATTTGATTAAAATTAAAATGAATCGGCAAAAAGGAAAAATGTTTAATCTGTCCAAATATAAATTGTCACCTTTGGAAGAGAGTTTACTTCAAAAAGGACTGGGTTTCAGCCCAGATAATGTTCTAGACGACTTTATTACTTTCCAAGACATACATAAATTTACCAGAAAACTTACATTGAAAAGATTTTTTTATAAAAAGAAACAGTATAAAAACACGGAGGAACCCTCCAGTGATGCCATTGTCACGGATGCCCCTGCGACCCTCGTCCCGGGTCGCCGGCGCATCCGGCCCCGACTCTGAGCCCGCCCCGTCCCGCACCCTCGGGTCCGGGTCCTGCTCACCCGCTGGCCCGGCGTCCCCGAGTGACTTACCCGCGCCGTGCTCCTGCCCCGCCCCGTCGCTGTCCGTCTCTCGGCGTGCGCGCGCGCCCCTTACGGAGCGCGTGCGCCGGCAGTCCTGAATTTAAAGGAACAGCACTGTTTCCTAGTTAACCCTAGCCTCTTCCCCAAAAGTGGGCCTTTTTGCCGGATCTTTAAATGCTCATGCCTATTGGGAAACCGTTTCCAGAAAGCCTTGTCTCACCTAACCGTGTACCGAACCCTTTTGCTTACGTTTCATCGACACCCCCCAAGGATCCTTGCCGCCTGCCCTGACCTTCTGCCTGGCCTACGTTCACGAACCACAGCCGCCTGCCCTGACCGCTCTTGCCTGTCCCCGACTACGAGCCGGTCTGCGGGGGGGGGGGGGGGGAAATTCTCTGTACCTCGCTCGACCCTTGGCCGCCCGCCGCAAGCAAGCCCCGCCAGAGTATGACCTGGTGGATGCTCCCACCCGCAAAGCAAGTCCACCCGCTTTGGCGGACGGCCTCTGGTGAATACCGGGACCCACTTAGATTCCACTCCCTGGTGTGGGCTTACGCCATCGCCTGCGGTGGTTCAGCGGATCCACCTCCAGACCGTAACAGGCATTTCCAATTACGGTAGATTAGGCACCAGGGTTAAAGCCAAATCGAAATTTTATCCTATTACCGCACAGGGAAATTATATCCCTGTGTTTGTAGATTTTGTTATAAGCCCTTTAAGAAAAATAAAGAAAACACTACCCCACAAAACTAACCTGAATAAAAAAGAACTAACAGCATTAATTTTTGGGGCAAAAAACAAGTCCTTGTTTCGAATGCGAAAAAGGGTGGAGCGGTCGTAGTACAAGACTACGAGGTTTACAATAACGAGGCACATAAAATCCTCGATGATAACCTATACTATAGTAAAGTTGGACCCAATGTATATAACAATTTAAAAGATAAATATACTGAATTTGTACAAATACATTTCGAGAAAAATGTCATCAGTAAAGAGGAAAAAAGTTTTTTAACGGTAGAAAACCCTTCCATTCCCTTTTTCTACCACCTACCTAAGGTGCATAAGGATGCTGAAAACCCACCTGGGAGACCCATAAAGGGTTTAAAAATCCCTTTTATCCAATCATCTCTTTTTATCGCCCTCAATTCACCCTTTTAGTGGAGGGTTCCCCCCCATTTTTTTAAAAAAGACCCGATTCAGTCCTACGTGACCTAGTGAATATGGAATGGAACGGTTTATTTTTGCATTCTAGATTACACCCCCTCAAACCCCAAAACATTAGACAAAAAACTGGGCTGGAAACTTTTCCTATTTTTAAATAAAGAACCTATCTTTTCAGAGGATTTTAAAAAAAAAATTTTTAAAGTTTAGAACTTATTCTTAAAAATAATTTTTTAAAAATATGAAAACACAGATTACCATCACAAATTTGGGGCACGGCAGGGGGGACTTGGTAGCCCCATGTTGGCAAACCTTTTTATGGGTCTTTGAGGAGTTTTTTATCAGCAGTCTTAAAAACCCCCTTTTTTTAGAAATATTATTTTTTACAAGAATAATAGATGCCCTGCTGTTTGTTTGGGAAGGTCTATAGATACTTTAACTTTGTAGTTTTTTTTAAATAAAAACATCTGGGGCATTAATTTTAACCTCCACTTCCATTGTCAGGAGATAGCTTTTTGATCACATTTTATTTAAAGAGGGACTTAGCTCGGAAACATTTTTTTTAAAAAGAGGACCAAACAACTATTTGGCTTTTAAAATTCTAACCCCCAAAAAAAAGGGGTTTTAAAAAACATTCCGTTTGGTCAGTTTCTTAGACTGAGAAAAAATTGTACAGAAGAAAATATTTTTGATAGTCAGGCGGACACTTTAAAACAAAAAAATTTGTCCAGAAAAAATACCCCAGGAAATTATTGGAAGGAGCCCGAAAAAAGGCAGTAGCTTTAACACAAGAAGAATACCTTTTTCCTGCAGACAAAAAACCCTCGCTTAAAAAAAATGTAAAAAACAATTCTCATCTTTCCCCCGTCCCTCTTACCCCCCCCAAACCCATCTCTCTATCCTGTTAATGGCCACCCCTCTCACCAGCCCACAAGTCCGCTGCCCCTTGGGGTAACCTTTTACTCCCTTTATCCCCTTCAAACCACAAATCCAAGCCCTACCTTGCCTGCCGCCTCCCTGAAAAAAAATTTACACATCCGCCCCCTTCCTCAAAAATCGACACTACTAAAAGCTTCCCCCCCCTAGTATCCCCCCGCCTTGGGCTACTGCAACACCTTCTTTGGGCCCCATTAGCACCCTCGCTCCCCTCCAATCCTCCAAAATCTGCTCCCGTCTGATTCACCTCTCTCAACGCCCTTTCCTTGCCTTCCCCCTCTGCCAAACCCCTTCACGGTGCCTATTCCCAACGAATTCAGTTCAAATTTCTAACCCTGCCTACAAGACTCTCCATAACCCTTTCCCCTCCTACATCTCTGCCCAATTTCCAAAAACCCCCCTCACGCAATCTGCTCCCACAGGACCTTTCCTCGCTCCCCTCTCATCACTCCTCCTAAACCCCCTCCAAGACTTCTCCCTGTTCACCCAAAACCCTGGAACCCATTAACCTAAAAATCAGACTCTCCCAACTTTCACCAGTTTCAAAAGCAACCAAAAAAACCCTCTCTTTAGGGTAGCCTACAACCCCATTAACCCCACCACCACTACACCGGCCCGCAAGCAGTTGCCCCCACCTTCTGTCTCTGCCCTTCTTTTTTGAGATTGTAACCCTCGCGGGGAGGTTCCTCTTTCCTCCGTTTTTATTCTAGTCATTTTTGTCCCATTGTATTTGTTTAATATTTGTTATGTATGTAATTCCCCTTAAATGTACAGCGCCCTGGAATTAATGGCGCTCTAAAATAAATAATAATAATAATTTAAGTTTTATTACAACTCATAATAGTCAGTTTAGAGAGGTACAGAATATTTTTAAAAAACACTGGGATATTTTATTGAAAGATCTCGATCTGAAGGATGCAATACCCAAGACACCGCACTTTATCTATAGAAAAGCCAAATCTTTAAAAGGCATTCTAGCACCGTCAAAGTTCAAACAGCATATGGAAATACAAAAAAACCCAAAACACAATCATGATAAACCTAATGGTTCCTTTCCTTGTGGTAATGCAATTTGCAAGTGTTGCAAACAGATTACTACTAGCGATCATTTTGCATCCACAGCAACAGGCGAATCATTTAAAATAAAAGACCATTTGTCTTGTGCTAGTGACCACGTAATATATCTCATTACATGTAATTGTAATATACAATACGTGGGTAAAACTTCTACTAAATTATCGAGAAGGTTAGTGAATCATAGGTACAATGTCCGACATGGCAGACTCTTGTATAGTCTGCCATGACACTGTTTTTGGAATACATAACAGTAGAGAACCTAATTTTACCATACAGCCTATTGAGCATATATCACAAGGTACCACAGATCGAGCAAAGATGTTGAGTTTAAGAGAGGTATATTGGATATACAAACTCAGCACCTTAAAACCCCATGGGTTAAATGAGATACAAGATGCCATTATCTAAAACTTTTTAAATAGGTGTTCGCATTTTACATTTTTTTACAATAAAGTTTATTATAATTTTTTATTTTCATTTTTATTTTTGTTCTTATTGATATCTTATCATTATTATTCTATATGGTCAATTTTATTATATACGCATATATAAAATAATAAGTATTTAATAATATTCTGACTTTTATTGTAGTATATGTGTACCTTTTTTATGAATGAATACTTTTTGTTAATGAACTAAATTGTGTTTGTAATTGTAGCCTCATTTCTGAGATTTTAGACGTATTTAAGTTGTATTACGGGACACAAGTTACATGCCTGATGAAACGGACTGCGCTCCGCGAAACGCGTTACATGTATTGAAAAATAAATAACCTTACTACATTATAGCACTGGTTGCTATTGTTCTTCAGCGCTCTAGTTTTATATCCTCCCATCACTCGCTTGGAGAATACCTTTTCCAGGTACATCTTTGCGATCTCCTCCTTAGGTATGTAAATGTCTCACATAGGCAGCAAAGGTCCCCCATAGGCAGGTTTAGTTCCCCCATAGGCAGAATAGGCAGGCATAGGTACCCCATAGACAGGAATAGGTAACCAATAGGCAGGTATAGGCCCCTATAGTTTGTAGGCAAGTGTCCACGCCCCAGTTAAAAATAAAAAAATAACAGTACTCACCTCTCTCCCCTGCTGCCCTGGCGAGGCTCTCGCTGGTCTCCGTCTTCTTCCTGCACAGGCAGCGTGATATCATCAGGTCGCATAGGCAGCGTGATGACAATCTCACGCCGCCTGTGCTGGATATTCTGGAGGCCCACAAGCGCTTGCGGCCTTCCAGATTACTCGGTGGAGCAGGGAGTGCTCACGCTCTCTGCGATAACTTTCAGCTATATGTGCCTCCTCTGGAAGCACATACAGCTGAAAAGATTGTCACTGGCGCTCCAGGCCCATGTCAGCGGCTTGGAAGACGGCGACGAACTGGCAATGGCAGGCTGATGGCAGGACATTGGCCGTCCTGCCAGGACATTGCTAGGGTCTCGGGACACGGGGGCCAAAAGCGTGAACGTCCTACTAAAAGCGGGACGTCTGGTCACCTTATTGTAAAGTGAAATTGGAATGTAGTGAATACATTAACAACTGCCATACAGAAGAAAAAT
The DNA here is from genome assembly GCA_025379985.1 of Phyllomedusa bahiana. NCBI lineage: Eukaryota > Metazoa > Chordata > Amphibia > Anura > Hylidae > Phyllomedusa > Phyllomedusa bahiana. The sequence goes on along the minus strand of JAODAL010005924.1, from coordinate 80,771 downwards.
AAGACCTCAAAAGTTACGGCTGGTGGAATCTAAAAGTGGAAAAAAAAAATTGTTTTCCTAGCCTAATACAATGTTCCGTACCAAGTTCGGGGTTGGGGGCTTGTGCACGGTATAGGGATTAAAAACAAACAAAGAGAAACTACTTGTGTCATGCACTGCACCCTCAGGTCATAAACTAGGCATGACACAATATATTGTCTTTTATAGAGGTTTTCTCACCACGCTGTTTCACAGAGCCACAGCCAGCTTTACACTTACTCTGCATTTGTCAAGCTGTGGGTGGTTCTATAGCAGTGATTAGCATATTTAGCTCCCCTATGACTAGCTGAGACATTACAAAGACATAAGTGCAGGAGATTTAATCTTCAGCAAACAAAGCTAAACATGCTCCAAGGAGTGAAAACAATTGTTTACCTGTAAACAAAAGCTAATCTTTTTAGAAATAAAGATTCTGCTCCAAGAGTGAGCTCCATCCATGGTGACGTCACTCCATTCTCTTTGTCGAATCAGGAAGAAAGGTTATGGTCGTGACTAGAGAAACCTACTGTCACAATATGCGCTGCGATCCTCAGGACAACGGGCACTTTTTATACTGAACGCCCTGTTTGCACCTACTCAACTCTCCATGCTCCTGCTACTGGCATCCAATGCACCTGCACTCCTTCCCTAGGGTGCCTGTGCTGGCTCTTTAAGATTTACAGGGCCATCACATTATTGACCTCAACCTGGGTCTAAATCAACTTACTTCCTCTGTTCTGGGCAGTTAATTGGTGTCTGTCTGTGATCCTGTCCTGTACTCTCTCCTGTTGTTACCTGCTGAACCTAGCCTGTTAAGCTCTTGCCTGCTGCCAGCCAGTGACTCTGCTATGCCTATGTCTGCCTTCCTGGTTCCTGGTCACTCAACTGTCACCACAGGTAGCCACGTCAGGGGCAGCGACCTTGGAGTCCCCCACAGCTAGGCCCATCCCACCTTGCAGGGGGTCTTGGTGAATACCATGATGTGGTTTGCATCATTGCTTGCAGTGACCCATATGATCCATACCTACATTACTCTCCGTGACAGTACAAACTGGCCATGATTCCTGCAGAGGCTCCTCTGTCAGACATTACAGTGGTGGTGGCTCTTCAATGCATCTGTCAGGAACAAGTTTTTCAAATGGTACATGCCAGTACAACCTGAATGAGGAGATCCTTTGGTAGCAAATCTACAGGAATTTTTGGCCTCATTCTATAAGATTTTTGAAGAACCTGGGCACAATTCTTCTTCTGCATACTCCCTGACCTATGTAAGACTAGGCAGTACTACAGTGGAACAATACGCTATTCAGTTCCACACATTGTCATCTGAGCTAGCCTGGAAAAATGAGGCCACTGTAGCGGCTTTCCGGGAAGACCTTGCTGGGCAAGTTAAAGACAGCGGGCTGGTTATTATCTGCTAACTACTCTGGATGACCTCATCGCTCTAGCCACCAGAATCAATATCCGTTTTGCTGTGAGCATTAGAGCCAGCAGATAGAGTCCTCCCAGCCTTGAAGTCGTCCTCACTTCCAAACTCCTCCACAGCCGCCATCTACATTTCCTCAAGATGAACCTATGAAGGTGGACAGTGATCATCTAACGAAGGAGGAACACACTCGCAGTCTGAACCCGTGCCTATACTGTGGCAGTAGTTAGCATTTTTTGAAAAACTGCCCAGTTCGCCCGACTGTCCCCCCGGAATTCACCCGCGTCTATGTCCTGTGAGCCTAGGTGAAGACATATATGTTTCACATCTGACCACTTCAGCCATCCTCAGTACCACATTTTGCCTCAGTGTTCAAGTCTCTGACATCCTGGATTCTGGTTCCACGGGACATTTTATTCATCCCTCCATGATTTCAAAGTGCCAGCTGCCAATCATCAATCTAGAAAGGCCTCTGTGAGTTCCTTCCATCAACTGGTGGATCTTGAAAGATTCTGTGTGGTACCATACCAAACCGCTGACACTACAGGTGCCTGGTTCCCACATGGAGAAGATCTGGTTCTATGTTCTCCCTCACTCCACTGCAGTAGTTTTCCTGGGTCTCCCGTGGTTACAGCTGCATGCTCCAACGTTGGACTGGAGTATGGGTGAGATCTTCCACTGGGGCCAGCGATGCCACTCATGCTGCCTCAAGTCATCTCGTTTGGTGCAACCTGTTTCTCCTCCTGCACTCCTGACACCACTTCCTGTCTTGCATTGAGTATTCATGGACACCTCCTGTGAGACCCAAGCAGAGACCCTTTCACTATATCAGATCCTACAGTGCCCCTGCCTGGCATTATGCAGCCTCTATCTGTAGCTGTAATCCAGACCATATTGGCCTACGTCAAAAGAAACTGGCATAAGGACTGCAGTTGCTAGTTGTCCTCACCCACCCTAACTGGTCAACATCCCTACCCGCTTCTCCCCCTGCCACCGCCTCTGCTGTTCCAGCCCGTGACTCCCAAGTCCAAGAATTTTCCCGGGCAAGACATCTTGTCTGAAGATAGTTCTTGGGATAGTTCTTACTTTGCTATGTCTCTGTCTGCCTTCCTTGTTTCTGGCCTGGGCACTCAGCTATCACCGTGAGTAGCCATGTCAGGGGTAGTGACCTGGGAGTACCCCCACCGCAAAGCCCATCCCTCTTTGTGGGTTGCTTTGGTGAATCCTGGAGGGCTCCTTAGCTCCGCTCTCTGGCATAGTCTGCGCCATCGCTTGCGGTGACCCAGAGGATCCACACCTGCATTCCTCTCCGTCACACCTATATGCAGAACAAATAAAATCTCTCTTACCTCATGACCAAGTTAAAATCATAAGACTAATATATTAGTCTTCAAATACATGTCCCTACATGTTGAAAGCTAATCTTTGAAGTGAGAAATCCCCTTTAACTTAACTGTTCTTTCAGTACAGGTTCAGGCTGGCCCATAGTGCAACAGGGAAAACCATTGGTGGGCTTCGGACATGGTGGGCCCTTGGGCAGGCCTAAGGCTGCTTTTCAGGGCAGAGAGGCAGAAAGAGACAGAGTACAAGAGTCAGTGCAGTAGCTCTAGGATGGGCCCCAAGTATCCCAGTCTGATATTGCTTCAATATAGTCCTGACATGTAATGTATATAAACGTCAAAATTTCAGGCAGGCTTCTGGCTATAAATAATAGCTGATACCCGTTGACAACAACAGGGTCGGAAATAATTCAGATCTCAGCCAACTAACCACCTGTTTCCCTGAAAATCAGACAGTGTCTTATATTAATTACGAGCTATGACTTATTTTTAGGGGATTTCTTATTTTTCCATGAACAAGAATTCACATTTATTGTTGAACAAAAAATCAACATGTATTAATATACTGTAGTGATTTCATCACAAACATCAGCATCAGCAGCCAAACTCTGAATTGCATAAAAAAAGTACTACGTCTTATTTTCGGGGAAACAGGGTAGATGCCACAATATCTACTGCAAGTCACTAGATGTTGGACATCCCCTCCGCCACCGAATTTCCACATTGCACCCGGGGGCTTTAAAAATCTTTTTGCAGGGTATAACAGAAATGAGGTAAATGTCACGAATAAGAGCCATGATACTGGATTGAAACGCGTAATCTCAGCAATGTATTTTTTAGTGTGATTTTAACTTTGCTCTAATAAAGTGCATTTTTTCTACTGAACTCATATCTGGAGCACAAGTGCCAGAACCTTTTCTTTCCATATGACTAAATGTCATTTATGTTGCAATTATTGAATATTAAAAATCCCCTCTGCCAGTTTCTTAATTGGTAATTGGTCACACTGGATTTTATTTAGTGGTATCAGAGTACAGGGGCTTGAATACATATGCATGCCATACGTTTCAGTTTTTTATTTTGCAAAAATTTGGAAAAGTAGGTATTAATCTCTTTACACTTCACAAATACTTACATTTATGTTTGTGGCTATAACATTTAAAAATGAGAAAAGGTTCAAAGGGTGTGAATACTTTTGCAACCCACTGTACGTGAGCTGGCACACGTGTTTTTTCTATCTTAAATAGTATCAGAAAAAAAATGGAAAAAAAAACTTGTCTCACAAAAACTAATTCCTTTAAATGGCCATAACAATGGACAAATAAAAAAAATCATGACTCTTGGGAAGTAGAGATGAAGAAAACTGCCAAAAATTGGACTATCTGGGAAGGGTTAAATGTAAAAGAAAAATGAAATCTAATGCTGGAACGTCAGCTATGCAAGAAAAAAAAGTTTTAGTCATGAAAATGGAACTGAAAGTAAATAGAGGAGTGTCACTGTGAGAGTGCCGCGAGAAGAAAGTAAGAAGGTGTCACGTGTAAGGCTACATGACAAGGGGGTGAATTTATCCAAACTCGGCACACAGCAGTGACATTTTGGCTAGCCATGTGCATGTGTTTTAAATAATCTCAGCCATGCCAAAATATTTGAAAGGAAATGTCAAGCCGCAAACAGAAAACTGTGTTTTGGCAGGAGATTTCCCCTTACTCTCCAAAATCAACCCACCACTGCTGCAATCCAGGACTACGCAGAGTAGGTCACAGAACTGTGGCACATCATGTGCTCTGTTACCAAAATGTATTGACTATATTGAAACCTTTTCTGTGCTCTAGAAAATAAGGGATAACTTTTAAAAACATACCACAGGCTATTCCCATGCCTCAGCTCACTGGGGCCCTCGCCTATCCTCGTATGGTGGTGTGGAGTTGTGCATATTGACCCCATTGTGCAGTCATATCATCCTGCTATTCACATAAAGGACAAGTAAAACACCTATGGCGACATGTATGAATTTGAATGCGTATTTTTTTTTATACTTGGCGCCGGCAGCCCAGTTCTAAATAGATACAGAAGAGTGTAGAATACGACAGGAAGATTTTTTGGCGAATTACATAGAGCTTAATGCGCCAAACTTCTGTCAAAGTTTGGCGCATTACACTCTATGCCCATACAAAGTTCGGTGCATTACACTCTATGCCCATACAAAGTTCGGTGCATTACACTCTATGCCCATACAAAGTTCGGTGCATTACACTCTATGCCCATACAAAGTTTGGCGCATTACACTCTATGCCCATACAAAGTTAGGCACATTAAGCTCTATGTAATGCGCCAAACTTTGTATGGGATTAGAGTGTAATGCGCCGAACTTTGAGAGACATATGAAGGAAGGCGCTTCAAAGTGAATTATTGCATTCAATATATTCAGTGTATAATGCACCTGAATGTATGAAAGTAGATTTTGTCCGATTAAAAATCGTGTCTAAAGTTCATTGCGTTGCCTTGTGTTTGGCGCATAATGAAACTTTGCCGCATTAGTAATGCGCCAAACATGTATGAAAGCTATAGATAGGCTGGAAATAAAAGAAAAGTTATTAGAATAGCATGTCAGTGAATAGAAACAATGGTAGTGGTCTTGCTTGGTGGACTACAGGTCCCAGCCAGACCTGTGGTGTGCTGGCTCTTGTATGTAGAACAAATGGTGAGAGTAGCTAAAGTAAATTTCACCATCAGTGTGTTATTTAATGTAAAATTAGTTTTAGATTCTATGAATTTTAAACACATTTTATAGGAGATATTTTTGGGAAATTATATATTTTATATTATTTTTGTATGATAACATTTTTTTATTAAATATAAATAATTTAATTTTATATAGTTTGATAATTATCATAAATTACTTTTTATTATTGTACTGGTGGAAGTTGAGAAATAAGGGACATTCTGAAGTGTATTTTTGCTGCTCCCACCCTTTATTCTACATACAGCAAGAGCCAGCACAGCACAGGTCTTGCTGGAACCTGTGGTCCACTAAGTAAGATCAGTACCATAGTTTCTATTCACTGACATGCTATTCTAATGACTTTTCTTTTATTTCCAGCCTATCTATAGCCGTTACACATGTTTTGAGCATTACATAGAGTTTAATGTGCCAAACTTTGTATGGGCATAGAGTGTAATGCGCCGAACTTTGTATGAGTGCATAGAGTGTAATGCGCCGAACTTTGACAGAGGTTTGGCGCATTAAGCTCTATGTAATGCGCCAAAAATCTTCATACTGTCGTATTCTACACTCTTCTGTATCTATTTAGAACTGGGTTGTCGGCAGCAAGTAAAAAAAAAATACGCATTCAAATTCATACATGTCGCCCTTACTGTAGCTAGCCACACTGCATGAACACAGGGACTTTGCCATAAAGCTACGGACTGTAAATACGGTAATCATAGCTCCCGTTTTCCCCGACGTGTATTTGCGGCGGGAGAAAGAAGTGACATGTCACTTCTTCCCTCCGCTTATGTGCCGGGGACACTAAAAGTGAATGGGACCATCCCCTCTCCCCCAGGGCCTTAGGCCTCGTTCACACGGCTTATTTCTGGCATGGATTTCAGCCGTATTGCGCGCCGTACTGCGCTGCAGTACGGCTGAAATCCGTGCCAGTCATTACGGTAATCCACAGTTCTCATAGAGAACTATGGATTCCGTCTCTCCTTCCCGCTCGGCGAATGCGCCGGGCGGGGAGAAAGTGACATGCACATTATCCCGGCGGGATACACGCCGTGGATAATGAAAGTCTATGGGGCGGAAGAGCTGCTGGCCCCCCGCCCCCGCTGCACGGAGCCGGCGTAATTGCAGGCGAAATCTGTCCCCGCAATTACGCCGGCAATAAGCCGTGTGAACTTCGCCTTAGAAGTATGCACTGGCCAGACAGCAACACGCTGTGGCAACATACCCTTAGGGCTTGTCCCCACGGCACAGTTTTTCCACCGTTTTTTCAGCTGGTTCTCGGTTTTGAAAACTGGCTGTAAAACTTTTACACGGACCTTAATGGAAAATCCATGCAGCGATCCCCACTGTACGGATTTTCCACCCGGCGGTTTTTCAGACCGCCGGGGGTCTGAAAAGCATAGAACATGTTAGTTCTTCCGTCCGGTTTTCGGACGGAATATGAATATGTCTATGGGAAGGGGGAAGGCTTTTCTCCGCAAACCACAGAGAAAAACCGTCCACCTGTAGCCGTGCGCTCGGCACGAAAGCAGCACAAATACTGGTCCAATAAACCAACCGGTATTTGTCCTGTGCCGTGTAAACGGCCCCTTAGATTTCTGAGTACAGAGAAAGTCCACTTGTTCAGGTAAACTCCTCTTTAATTGGAAGCCGCATCTTTAACCCCTTCCTGACGGACGGTCATAATGATATGGCTCTAAGTTATTTTCCTCCTCATCTTCTGAAAGCCATAATTTTTTTATTTTTCCACATACATAGACGTTTGAGGGCTTTTATTTTGTGGGACAAGATGAACTTTCTAATGGTGTTATTCATATTACCATAGAATATACTTGGAAACTGCAAAAAAAAAGGTACTTGCGCCATGCTTGCGGGTGTTTTGCTTTTACGACGTTTAATCTTCGGTAAAAATGATGTGTTCTCTGTATTCTACAGGTTGATACGCATCCAGCAATAACAAACATGTAGGGTTTCCCTGTTTTGGTACCGTAAAAAAATTCCAAACATTTTCTATTTTTGAAATTGCCGCGGCGGCACCATTGTCTGTGACCAATAACCTTTGTACTAACACCTATGGACGTGAGTGAGGGGGCATTTTTTGTGGGCTGAAGTGTAGTTTTTATTGCTGCCAGTTTTGAATACACGTGACTTTTTTTATTAAATTTATTCCAATTTTTATGGGACATGAAATGACCAAAAAAAACACAATTTTGGCATTTGGAATTTTTTTCTTCTACGGTGTTCATATGGGATAAATGTTGTTATATTTTAATATATTGGACTTTTTCGGACGCGGCGATACCAAATATGTGTGACTTTTTTTTATTTTTTATTTGTAAAATAGCAAAAGGGGGGTGATTTGAACTTTTAATTTATTTATTTTTTTTTGACACTTTAAAAATTTTTTTTTTTTTTTAGTTTAACTTTGAGTCCCGCTAGGCTGCTTCCCCACTAAGAGGCGCATTCATTTCTACAGCCTAATGCATTGTATAGACAATGCATTAGGGTGTACAAAGATGGCATCGGAAAAGATGGGACCGGAAATAGGGAAATTAAAAACCGCCGCTGATGTCCCGATCATTCATTTAGATGCCATGGCCATCTTTGCCATGGCATCTATGAGATTAAACAGCTCAGGGGACAGAGGGAAAAGGCGGCGCCCCCGCGCTGTAACTTCCGGGTGTCAGCTGCAATTAGCCGCTAACACCCAGCAGTTGTGTATCCATATGTCCAATGTCGGTAAGGGGTTAACAGGACTGTCTTAACAGCATTGATATAATACCTCTAATCATGCCCAAGCACATGACATCACATCATGCAATGCCTCGATCCATCTTGAAGCTCATGACATCACACAAGCTCTGCCCCTAACTAGGTCTGGGACGACGAGTAGGCAAAGTTAGGCAACTGCCTAAGGCACTATGTCATCCAAGGCAAGAAGAGGGCGCAATGAGGCATGAAGTGTGCTGAATTTTCCATTGGTGGGCGCTATGTACTTATTTCCCAGGGGACCCGAAACCCTTTTCCATCCCGCCTAACCATGCCCCAAAATATGTCATTACACCAACCCCTGCCTCTATTCCATGTCCAAGCACATAACATCACACCAGCCATGCTTCCTATCCATGTCCAAGGCATGACATCACACCAGACCATGCCTCTATCCATGTCCAAGCACATAACATCACACCAGACCATGCCTCTAACCATGTCCAAGCACATGACATCACACCAGACCATGCCTCTAACCATGTCCAAGCAAATGACATCACACCAGACCATGCCTCTAACCATGTCCAAGCACATGACATCACACCAGACCATGCCTCTAACCATGTCCAAGCACATGACATCCACACAGGACCATGCCTCTAACCATGCCAAAGCCTGACATACCCCAGCCCATCTTATCCATTCCAAGAATACATACACCAGACCATGTCTCTAACCATGCCCAAGCCGACATCTACCAGCCATGCCCAAAAATCCCCAAGCATACATCACACCAGACCATGCCTTAACCATGCCCAAGCACTGACATCACACCGACCATGTCTAAAAACATGTAAAGACTACTCACACCAGACCATGTCTCTAACCATGCCCAACACATGAATCATCCAACCTTGCCTCTAACCAGCCCAAGTAATGACATAACACCAGGCCTACCCTCAACCATGCCATTTACATGCATCCACCGGCCTACCTTAACCTGCCCAGTAAGGGGTTCAAAACTAGCCCATGTTTAAACCCTGCCCAAGTAAATTACATCATCCCGGGCCCCAAGCCTCAAAACCATGCCCAAGCACATAAATTCCCCCGGGCCCAACCTTAAATATGCCCAAGTAAATTACTATCCGGCCAACCTCTAATACCCAATACTGACATCATCCCAGGCCTGCCTTAACAACCCCCAAAGCATTTGCATCACGCCGGCTAAAACCTCACCATCTCCAAGCACATACATCATACCTGCCCAAACCAGTTAAGTGTGACTACATAAACCCGCTTCTAACAACCCCAAAGCACACCCAATCATCCCGCCCCTTCCCCAGACCAGGGGACAAAAAAAAGTGGCTTTACTAGGGTCTAAATAGATGAATTTATATAAAATATCTAACTAAATTTATACAAATAGCTATAAGAATGGCTTTTAAAATCTGACATTTTTGTTTAGTGCTCCTTAGTAAAATAGTGTACAGTCGTTTCCAGGGGGTGCGACCAGTAAAGAAGCTTCTCTCCTGGCCCCCTTTTCTTAGACATACCTTCCCTTTTGGCAGCTACTGTCAGTCTCTTCCCCGCCTAAAAAATCACACACCTCACTGTGAGTGAGTGTTCAACCCCAGGTCTGTCTTTTTTACTCCTACCATGAAAACCTTTAAAAATCACCACAACCTGTGAGCGAGTTTTAACCCCAGGTATGTCATTCTACTCCTATCCTCTGAACTCCCTAGGGTGCTTTCACACGGTGCGTTTTTTTTTTTTTTTTTTTTTTTGGAAAGCCTGCTTATTTCTGGCATTTTTGAAAAAAACCCCAAAAAAACACCAAAACTCATGTGAAAAGCACCCACAGCAATTTTCAAAAAGTGCAACTAAAAAAAGAAAACGCAATTGATAAAGACAAAAAAAAAATTCCACAGGTTTGGTTTTTGCAGGGATTAGAATTTAGGACCCCTGTGCTGTGAGGTAAAAATTCTGCCACTGAGCTACATTGGAGCTACTCACCGCGCTTTACGTAAACAGACCTTTGTTTGACTAGAGTGTGACATGTGGGGAAAGGAGGTATTCACCTCTGTCACATGATATACAGTTAAAAAAAAAATCACATAGAACACTGAAAGCTCAAAAAGTAAAAAGAGGAATAAAAATCTTTGTGGGAAGACCCCCTTTAAAAAAAAGTATGAACCATGGGCGTTTTTTAGAAAGAGAACATAACCAGTTACCATTGTGTTTCACCACCTAACATGAAGATATAAGAACAGCTGAAGCAGCGTTACACTGTGAAAAACCCCCCATACCTTTTCTCCGGACCACAGCGAGTATGATGGTAGGGAAAGATGATTATCCATGTTATCTGCCCTTTCATTGGATTTCAGAAGATGGCTTTGATGGGATTCTTAATATTCACAATTATCCCTACAGTGAAGAGGGACACAGTGTGTAGGCCTTCAGCATGGAATATGTCTGCTGATGACAGTTCCATCTACACATTACAGGGAACCCATGTCAGTACAGCTAGAAGGACTAGACGTTGCTGTGCAAAGCACGGCCCCCATGTGACTGGGGGGTCCCAGCAGCATACATGTATCTCAATGCCATCAAAAGACAGGAGAGATCCCCGAACCTCCAGGCTGGCACTGGTCTCCAGCAGGACAGTCCCAAGTTTCCACCTGTCCCAGCAGGATCGACCCTTTAGAGAAGACAATGTCAGTTTGTTGAGGACAGCATGTGGAGATTAGTAGTCCCTGTGGCAGGTGCTGGCATGGGTATGGCTATACAGTATTCAGAGGTCGCAGTAACTAACACATCCTGGAGCCTAAGGGAACCCAAAGATCCCTCTGCCACATAAAAGAACACTAGTATCAATTGCATATGGAAGTTGTGGGTCCTCTAATAAATTTCTCATTGGGGCCCCAAATTTTAAGTTACACCTCTGGTTACTTGGGGCTCTGTGACTGTGAATAGGGATTGATAGCTGTAAAACGGTGAACTATGGCCGGTGCTGGGTTCGCCATAACGGTAACTTGGGGCTCTGTGACTGAATATTGATTGATATATATAAGATGGTGAAATATAGTTGGCACTGGGGTCTCCATAGCTGTTACTGGGGGCAATGAGACGGGGGAAAGGGATCAATGACTGTAAGGTGGTGAACTTTGGCTGGCACTGGGGTCTCCATAGCTGTTACTAGGGGCACTGAGACTGTGAATAGGGATCAATGGCTGTAAGATGGTGAAATAGAGTTGACACTGGGGTCTCCATAGCTGTTACTGGGGGTACTGAAACTATGAATAGCGATCAATGGCTGTAAAATGGTGAACTATGGTCGGCACTGGGGTCCCTGCAGGAAAAAAAGTATTTAGTCAGCCACCATTTGTGCAAGTTCTCCCACTCAAAAAGATGAGAGAGGCCTGTAATTGACTTCATAGGTCGACCTCAACTATGAGAGACAAAATAAAGAAACAAACCCAGAAAATCACATTGTCTGATATGGAAAGAATTTTATTTGCAGATTATGGAGGAAAATAAGTATTTGGGTCAATAACAAAAGTTCCTCTCAATACTTTGCTATATATCCTTTGTTGGCAATGACAGAGGTCAAATGTTTTCTGTAAGTCTACACAAGGTTGGCACACACTGTTGTTGGTATGTTGCCCCTCCATGCAGATCTCCTCCAGAGTAGTGATGTTTTGGGACTGTCGCTGGGCAACACGGACTTTCAACTCCCTCCAAAGGTTTTCTATGGGGTTGAGATCTGGAGACTGACTAGGCCACTCCAGGACCTTAAAAATGCTTCTTACGAAGCCACTCCTTAAATTGCCCTGGCGTGTGTTTGGGGATCATATCATGATGAGCGACCCAGCCACATTTCATCTTCAATGCCTTTGCTGATGGAAGGAGGTTTGCACTAAAAATCTCACGATATATGGCCCCATTCATTCTTTCATGGACACGGATCACTCTTCCTGGTCACTTTGCAGAGAAACAGCCCCAAAGCGTGATGTTTCCACTCCCCCCCCCCTGTTCACAGTAGGTATGGTGTTCTTTGGGTGCAATCTGCATTCTCTCTCCTCAAACACGACGAGGGTTTTGTTTCTACCCAAAAAGTTTACCCTTTGGTTTATCCCGACCATATGGGCATTCTACCAATACTCTTCTGGATCATATAAATGCTCTCTAGCAAACTTCAGACGGGCCCGGACATGTACTGGATTAAAAGGGTATTCTCGTTTCATCATTTGACAGCCGTTTATGCTGGTTGCTAAGCAGAGCTTGTGAAATGGAGGGGTGTGTTTCTCCTCCCAGCAGGGCGTATCTTCTCTCTCTGCAGACACGCCCCCCCAAAATATGCATGTGGAGAAAATTTATTCTTTGTGAGCTAGGGGAAGGGAAAGGTTCTCAGCTGTCTTTGGAAGTGAAAAGCTAAGTGTAACTCCATAGTGTATATCTACATTTCTCGCTCTATCTACATACTTTGTAACTAGAATGGGCATTTGACATTCAGGACTCTGGGAGAGATGATTTTTTTTTCCCTGTCTCTCACACATAGTGATATATCCTGCAGATTATTACACCTCTGACCTATATAGATCTGCAGAATAAAACTATACGCTTTATCTGTTTGTGTTTACATGGAACTGCACATGATCTCTCTCTCTGTTGCAGGACCTCTGATCGCTGTCAGTGAGAAACCCTGCACGCATACATCGCACCTACCACTGATTGCTGTCAGTAAAAACCCCGCACACATATGTCGCACCTACCACTGATTGCTGTCCGTGACAAACCCCGCACTCATACGTCGCACCTACCACTGCTTACTGTCAGTAACAAACCCCGCACGCATACATCGCACCTACCACTGCTTGCTGTTGGTCACAAAACTCTCTCCCATTTTTGCCCCCCCCCCTGCGCACTCCCGTCCGCGACCTGTTTCCTCCATCTCCATCAGACGCGTGTTCCCGATTACAACCGGGGTGGGACCTGGGCGTAACCCGACCGGAGATCTCACTTCAGTCCCAAGCACTAAACAAACAGCCCGTTCTCATAAACCATAGCACTTACGCTTACGGTAACCAAGGACAGACATGCTTAGAGTTTTGGTCCCCTCCTTTTTAAAACTATGATTTTTTACCCGAAAAACCAAAACCCCTTTAAAAAAAAAAAAAATTAAAAAAAAAACCCCCCCCCCCCCCGGGGGAAACGGGCTATGATTCCTGGGGCTCTCGGCGCGTAGTGTGTTCCCGGAGGGTTACCCTTTTGTTACTTTGGGCCCCCAGCTCTCTGCAGGTCATTCACAAAGGCCCCTTTGGGTGGTTTCTGGGATTTTTGTCACCGTTCTTGTGTTTCATTTTGATCCCACGGGGGGAAAGATTTTAAACGGAGGGAACAGATGGAGGGAGTTTTATCAGTGGTCTTGTTTAGTCCCATTTTCCTAATTTTTTTCCCCAAACAGTTGATTTCTTCACCCCAAAGGCCGGGCCTTGCCTATTGCAGATTCAGTCTTCCCAGCCTGGGCAGGGCTACAATTTTTGTTTCTGGTGTGCCTTTTAAAACCTTTTTTTTTGGTTTTAACCATAGGGGCCCAAAATTTGGAAACTGAAAAATTTTAAAAAATTTAAATTAAAAAAATTTTTGAAAGTTTTAGGGAAAAAATTAAAAAAAAAAAACCAAAATATTTTAAAAAATGTGTGTAAAAATAAAAATGGGACTTAAATAATACTAATTTTTTTTTTTGGATGACACTTTCCCCTTTTAAAAGGGAAGATAAATACGGTTTCTGTGAGAGCCAGAAATCTTGCTTGTTTGTAGGTGCCCCAAAATTTACTTCTTTTTCCCACCATAATTTCCCCAAATTAATTCTTTTCCAAATCAACAATGTGTTTTTTGGGGGATTTTTTTTTTTCCTCATTTTGGGCCCAAACATGTATGAAGTGTTAAAAATTACTAAAACTCCATTTTTTTCCCCCATAGTAACCTATGAGAAAAAAGAGTGAGTTTTAGACCAAGACGGGGTTTTCAACTTTGGGGCCCATAGTTGGGGACTACCTATGTGCCCAAAAATACAGGCCTCTCGGCCCAAACGGGGGAAACCCTGCTCACTGAGGTGTCCCGGGTGCCCCCAAACAGACCCTCCCATACACATGCCCCCCCGGATCACCCCTAGTGTTTAAAAATTGACCACACACAGGGCCCCTCCGTACACTTTGCAGGTCCGGGAAACCCAAAGGTGTACAGGGTGCCCCACACACAGACCCTCTCCAAAACACATGAGGTCCGGACAGCCTAGGTGTACAGGTGACCACACAGAGCCTCCCAAACACATGAGGCCCGGTCACCCAAAATTTGTACAGGTGTTTTACAAAACCCGGGGCTCTAACCTACACCTGCAGGGGCCCGGGATCAGCCATAGGTGTCCCGGTGACCCCCCAACAGAGCTCTCCATACACATGCGGGCCCCCCGGATCAGCCAAAAGGTGTACCAGGTGACCCCCCACACAGACTCTCCATAAACACATGCAGGGGGGGATCGCCTAGGTGTACAGGGGGACCACACAGACCCCTCCATACCCCTGAAAGGCCCGGATAAACCCATAGGTGAAATAGGGACCACACACAAAACTCCCCATACACAGGGCAGGTTTCCGGATAGCCGTAGGTGTAAACAGGGCCCCAACACAGACCTCTCAAAAAACACATCCCGGGACCAAATCAAAATGGGTTTACAGGGCCCCCACAGAGCTCTCCATACACATGCAGGTCCGGTTTAGCCATGGGTTGTACAGGGACCCCAAAACAGGCCCCCTCCATACACATCCCGGGGAACCCGGACCCGCCATAGGTGAAAAAAAAAAGGGTAAACCCCACACAGAGCTCTCCATACCCCTTCAGGTTCCGGATCCCCATTTGGTGTACGGGTGACCACACACAGATTCCCCCCCCCCCCCCATCCCCCCCCCCCCCCCCCCCCCCCCCATGAAAAGCCCCGGATCACCCATAGGTGTACAGGTGCCCACACAGGCTCTCCATACACATGCCCGGCCCGGATAAAGCCATAGGGTACAGGTGACCACACAGAGCTCTCCTTTACCATGCAGGCCCCCGGGATCACCCATAGGTTTTAAAAGGGCCCTACACACAGCCCCTCCCCAAAAACCCCCCCCCCCCCCCCCCCCCCCCCCCCCCAATTTCAGAGGGCCCCCCCGGATAACCCATAGGTGTACAGTGACCCACACACAGACCCCTCCTAACATGCAGGTCCGGATCAGCATAGGTGAACAGGTGACCAAAAACCACACGGGTTTTCTACCATACACTTTCAGGCCCGGATCAGCCATACGTGTTACGGGGGTAAACCACACAGACTCTCCATACACATCCCCGGGTCCGAGGATCTACCAAATAGGTGTACAGGTGACCACACAGAGCTCTCCATAAAAAAAATTGCAGCCCATGGGCCAAAAGGGTACGGGTTTGACCACACAGGGGCTTTCCATAACACATCCAGGCCCGGGATCAGCCATAGGTGAAACAGGGGGACCAAAACACCCCCTGCCCTCCCCCAATACCCCCAAGCGGCCCATCACCATAGGTGTACAATTAACCAAACACACAGAGCTCTCCATACACATCCCAGGCCCGGGATCACCCCAATAGGTGTCCCAGGGACCACACAAGCCTCCATACACTTTGCGGGCCCCCCGGGACAGCCATAGGTGAACAGGTAAATTACACAGACCTCTTCCATCCCACATCACCCGGAAAAAGCCAAAGGTGTACGGGGAAAACCAAAACCCACAGAGCTCCCCCATACACTTTGCGGGCCCCGGAACACCCCATGGGTTTGTACGGGTTTGACCCAAAAACCAGGGCTCCCCAAAACCCATGCGGGCCCCGGATCACCATAGGTGTACAGGTGACCCACACAGGCCTCCATACCATGCAGGTCCGGATCACCAAATAGGGGGTACAGGTGACCACACAGAGCCTCCCCATAAAAACTTGGCCCGGAATCACCATAGGGAAAACAGGTGGGGCACACAGAACTCCCCCCATAACATGCACCCCCGGATCGGGCCCATAGGTTGTACATGCCCCCACACAGAGCTCTCCAAACACATGCAGGCCGGACCCACCCAAAAGGGTGAAACGGGAAAACCCACACAGAGCTCTCCATACAAAAGGGCACCCGGGGGTTTCACCCAAAAGGGTTTAACAAGGGGGATTACACAGAGCCCCCAATACACACCCCCCAAAGGCCCCCGGATCACCCATAGGTGTAAGGTGACTAAAACAGAGCTTTTCCAAAAAAACCCAGGTAAGGATCAGCCAAAAAGGTGTACAGGTGCCCCACAACCCCACAAAAAAAGCCCCTCCAAAACAAAAGGGCCCCGGCCCGGATCACCCAAGGGGGGAAACGGGGTGACCACCAAACAGAGCTCTCCATTAACACATCAGGCCCGGGACCCACCCCTTAGGTGTACAGGGAAACCCACACACAGACCCTCCCATACACATGCCGGAACCGGATAAAGCCAAAAGGTTACATGGTGATTACAAAGCCCCCTCCCATAAAACCTGCGGTTTTCCGGTTTAACCAAAGGTGTACGGGTTAAACCCACAAAACACAGAGCTCCCCGCCATACCCCTTCCCGGGAAACCGGGAAATAAACCCAAAAAGGTGAAAACAGGTGAAACACAGACCCTCCATACACCTGCAGGCCCGGATCACCCAAAAGGGTTTACAGGTGACCACACACACAAAAACCCTCTCCAAACACATGAAAGCCCCCCGGATCAGCCATGGGGTTAAAACAGGTCCCCACACACACAGACCCTCTCCAAAACACTTTCCCGCCCCAATCAGCCATAGGTGTACGGGTTTGACCAACAAAAACCCCTTTCCCATACACTTTGCAGGTCCGGTTCAGCCATAGGTGTACGGGTGATTACACAGAGCATTTCCAAACCCACCTGCAGGCCCCGGATCACCCCTAGGTTTTTTCCCAGGTGCCCCACACAGAGTTTTCCATCCCCTTTTGGCAGGCCCGGATCAGCCTGGGTGAAACAGGTGCCCACCACACAGAGATCCCCCATACACATTGAGGTCCTCAGCTATAGGTGAAAACAGGTGACCACCCCACCAGAGCTCTCCATCCCACATCCCCGGGCCCAGTGCCATAGGTGTACCAGGTGACCACAAAACACAGAGTCTCCATACACTTTCCCGGGACCGGATCAGCCCAAGGTGTACAGGTGTCCACACCCACAGAGCTCCCCAAACACTTTGAGGGGCCGGATCAGCCTGGGTGTACAGGGGGACCACACACCCCGAGCTCTCCATACACATCCCGGCCCCGGATCGGGCCATGGTGAAACAGGTGACCAACACCACGCCTCCATACACATGCAGGCCCGGATCAGCCATGGTTTCCCGGGGCCCACACACACAAGCTCTAAATTAACACATGCAGGTCCGGATCAGCCATAGGTGTACAGGTGACCACACACAGAGCTCTCCATACACATGCAGGTCCGGATCAGCCATAGGTGTACAGGTGACCACACAGAGCTCTCCATACACATGCAGGTCCGGATCAGCCATAGGTGTACAGGTGACCACACAGAGCTCTCCATACACATGCAGGTCCGGATCAGCCATAGGTGTACAGGTGACCACACACAGAGCTCTCCATACACATGCAGGTCCGGATCAGCCATAGGTGTACAGGTGACCACACACAGAGCTCTCCATACACATGCAGGTCCGGATCAGCCATAGGTGTACAGGTGACCACACACACAGAGCTCTCCATACACATGCAGGTCCGGATCAGCCAGGGCTGTGTATGATATGGAGAAGCAGATACGCCGCTGCCTGTACTTGCGGCACCGCTCCTCTCCTGGTGATAGAAAGTGCTCAGAAAGCGCAGGGGCAGCTGGAGCCCGTACACCTTAATCGAAAAGGCTATAAAACAGATGGGGGTTCGCCCCAGGACAGCCCGCGCATGTGGGGGCCCCGGGGGAGAAGCCCCCAGCGTGCAGGGGGTCGTGCACACCTGGCGTTTCCTGCCCCCGGGTCCCGGCAGAAGTGCTGCAGCGCGGCGAGGGCCCGGCAGGGGGAGCCGGCGTGCAGTGCGCAGCCGGGCGGCAGGGGGAGCCGGAGTGCAGTGCGCGGCCGGGCGGCAGGGGGCGCTGTGTGTGGATGTGTGTGGGCGCCGCTCGGACTTGTTGTTGGGTAAAGTTTTTGGGTTGGAGGCGGCGTGGGGGCGGAGTAAAGGGGGGGCGGCGTGGGGGGGAGTGGTGCGCTTTTGCGGCTGGAGCGGGGCAGCTGGGGCCCCCGGGCCTGCTGTGATTTGCATGCGGCCGTGTGCCCCCGGGTGCGGTGGGGAGGGGTACCCCGGGGGCTCCTCCTCCCCCCGGGTGCCCCCGCTGGCGGGCCCAGCTGTCTAGGGAGGCCCCCCCCGGGTTAAACCGGCCCCGCCCAGCCCCGCGGGCCCCGGCCCCCCTCCCAAAAAAGTTTTCCAGATGGGGCCTGGGGCCGGGGGGCCCGTCCTGCTCCCGGGACAGGAGGCTGGGGGCCGGGGGGCCCCGTGCAGAAGGGCCCTGTCCATCTTTGGCCCAGAAGGTGAGGCCTCGCTGCATGCTCTGCCGGGGGGGGGGAAGACACTTACGGTAAAAACCCAGCAACACAACTATTTACAGCCACCCCCGGGCACACCACTGCCCAAACCCACTGGGCCTTAATACTCCAGTAACAACACGGCGGGCCACAGCACTAGACTATAATTTCCAGAAAACAACACTGCTGCCACAGCACTAGACAAAAGATTTCCCGCAAAAACACTGCTCCCAAACACCCACAAGACTATAACAAACCAGCAACAAACTGCGCCACGCACTAGACTAAAAAATTACCCAAAAAACCAGCTGCCACAGACTAGACTAAAACTACCAGCAACAAAAATTGGTCCCCACCCCACTAGACTATAACAACCACAAAAACCCCTGTGCCCAGCACTAGACTATAATCCCAGAAAACACACTGCGCCACGGGCACAAAGACTATAATACCAGCAAAAAACACGGGCGCCCAGCACTAGACTATAACTCCCAGCAAAAACCCATTTACTGCTGCCACAGCACTAGCCCTAAAAACTCCGCAACAACCCTGCTGCCACAGCACTAGATTTTAAAACTTCCCAGAAACCCAACCACTGCTGCCACAGCACTAGACTTTTACCAGCAACAACACTGCTCTGCCAAAAGAACAAGATTTAAAAACTACCAGAAAAAAACCCCTGCTGCCACAGCACAAAAGCCCATAGACTACCCAGCAACAACACTCCCGGCCACGCACTGGGACAATAAACTCCCAAAACCCAACACTGCTGCCACGAGACAAACCCAAAAAAAAATTTTTACCAGAAAACAACACTGCCACAGCACTGGGGAACCTTTTAACTCCCCAGAAACCCAACACTGCTCCACGCACAGACTATAATCCCCAACAACACTACGGGCCCCAACAGCATTGGCCCTTAAAACCCAAACCAGAAACAACATGCCCCCCAGCACTAAAACCTATAACTCCCAGCAAAAACATTTCTGCCAAAAGCACTAGACTTTAATTTCCCACCCCCAACCCTGCGCCAAAAGGCACAGACATAACCCAGCAAAAAACACTGCTGCCCCCCCCCACTAGACTAAAACTACCAGCAACAACACTGCTGCCACAGCCCTGACTATAACCCCCCAAAAAAAAACCCCTTTTGGGCCACAGCACAGACTTAACTACCCCCAAAAAAACCCTGCTCCCACAGCACTAGATTTATAACTACCAAAAAACCCAACTGCGGGCCACAGCACTAACTAATAACTCCCAGAAACAACAATGCGGAAACACACTAGACTATAAAAACCGCAACACACTGCTGCCACGGGCACTAGACTATAACTACCGGGAAAACACTCCCTTGCTCCACAGCACTGGGACTAAAACTCCCGGGCAACAAAAACTGCTGCCACACCCTTTAGACTATAACTACCAGCAACAAAAACCACTGCGCCACGAACTAGCCCCATAACTACCACAAAAAACCACTGCTGCCACAGAAACTAGATTTAAAACTACCAGCAACAACACTGCTGCCACAGCATTTGGGAACTATAATCCCAGCAAAAAACAAAACTTGGCTCCCCCACGCACTGGGACCAAAAGACTACCACCCAAAAATAAAACACTGTTTGCCACAGCACTAGCCCAAAATTAATCCCCCCCCAGCAAAAAACCACTTCTCCCACAGCATTCCCTAAACTCCCACCAACACACTGCGGCCACAGCAAAGACTATAATCCCAGAAAACAACACTCTCCCCCACAGCCGGGACCATAAACAAACCAGAAAACAACTCTGCTGCCACAGCACTAAACTATAACACCAGCAACAACACTGCTGCCACAGCCCTAACTTTTAACTACCAGCACAACCTTCTCCCAAACGCATTAACCCCCTATAACAAACCAGCAACAACCAGGCTGCCCCCGAAAAAAAGCCCTATAACTCCCAAAAACAACACTACTCCCAAACGCACAGCTATAACTCCCGAAACAACATACTGCTGCACAGCACTAACTAAAACAAACCAGCAAAACAACATTGGCTCCCCCGCCACTGGGACTATAACTACCACCAACAACATCCCGGGGCCCACACACAACTATAACTACCAGAAAACCCCTACTGCTGCCCCCGGCACTAGACTAAAAAACTCCCAGCAACAACACGGGCTGCCACAGCACTTAGGACATAACTACCACGCAACAACACTGCTGCCCAGCACAAAAATTAAAACTACCGCAAAACACTACCGCGGGCCACACATTTGACATAACTCCCCAGCAACAACACTATCCCAAAAACCCCTTTGGCCCTATAACAAACCACCCAACACGGTGCACAGCACTAGACTATAACTCCCAGCAAAAAAACCAATGCTGCCACGCACTAGATTTAAACTCCCAGAAAAAAACATTTGCTGCCAACGACAGACTAAAAACTACCAGCAACAACACAAACTGCCAAACAAGACTATAACTACCAGCAAAAAACACTACTGCTGCCACAAGCATTTTAAACTAAAACTACCAGCAAAAACCCACTGCTGCCACAGCCTAACTAAAAACCTCCCCAGCAACAACACCGGCCCACAGCACTAGATTTATAACTACCAGCAACAACACTCTGCGCCACGCACTAGACAAATAACACCAGCAACAACACTACTCCCAACGGCATAGACAATAACTACCAGCCAACAACTGGGGCCACGCATTTAAAACTAAAACTTCCCCGGGAACAACACGGCTGCCCCCAAGCACTAGACTATAACTACCAGAAAACAAACATTTACTGCCCCAGCACTATGACTATAACTACCACCCAACAACACTGCTGCCACAGCACTAGACTATAATTTCCAGAAAACAACACTACTGGCCACGCATAGACCAAAACCGACCCAGAAAAAACCCCTGCTCCCACAGCATAGACTTAACTACCAGAAACAACACGGGCTCCCCACAGCACTAACTAAAACTCCACAACAAAAACACTGCTCCCACACCTGCCCATAACTACCAAAAACAACACGCTGCCCCCGCCCAGATTAAAACTACCACAAAAAAACCCGGGCGGCCCTGCACTAAACTATAAACTACCAAAAACACAAACTGCTGCCACACACTAGACAAATAAACTCAGAAAACCCCCTCCCTCCCAAACGCACTGGGACTATAACTACCACCCAACAAAAAAACACTCCCTGCCAAAAGCACTGGGACCATAACTACCAGCAACAAAAACACGGCTGCCACAGCACTAACCAAAAACTTCCAAACAAAAACCCTTTGCTGCCACAGCACTAAAACTAAACTACCAGCAAAAACCCATTTGCTGCCACAGCATTTGGGACTATAACAAACCGCAACCCCTACTGTTTGCCACAGCCCCTAGCCCCAAACTACCAGAAAACCAACACGGGCCCCCACCCCCAAGCACTAGACCAAAAACAACCAGAAACAACACTGCTGCCCAGCACAAGACTAAAACTACCACAACAACACTGTCCCAAACAGCACAAAATTTATAATACCAGCAACAAACACTGCTGCCAAAAGCACTAACAATAACTACCGAAACCCAAAAAACTGCTGCCCAGCACTAGACTATAACTCCCGCAACCCAACACTACAGCCACAGCATCTAGCAAAAACTCCCAGCAACAACACTATGCCCCACGGGCATTTGACTATAACTACCAGCAAAACCCCAACACTGTTTGCCCAGCACTAGACTAAAAACTCCCAGCAAAAAAACCACTGCTGCCACAGCACTAACTATAACTCCCACAACACACGCTGCCCACAGCATTTAGATTTAAAACTACCAGCAACAACAGGGTGCCCAACGCAAAGACTTAACACCAGCAACAACATTTGCTGCCACAGCACTAGACTTTTAACTTCCGAAACAACACGCGGCCACAGCACTAACTTTTAACTACCACAACAACACTACGGCCCAACAGAAATAGACTATAACTCCCAGCCAACACTGCTGCCAAGCACTGGGACTAAAACTCCCTAAACAACATTTGGGTTTGCCACAGCACTAGACTTTAACTACCGGGCAACCAAAACCCCTGCCACAGAAACTAGACTATAAACTCCCGCAACAACACTAAGCCACGGGAAATAACAAAAACCCTTACCAAAAACAACACAAACGCGCCCAAACAGCCCCCAACTATAACAAACCCACAACAACACTCCCGCGCACACACTAACTTAACTACCCCCCAAACCCAAACAACATTTCTGCCCCCAAAACCCCCCCCCCCCCCCCCAAACCCCCCCCCCCCCCCCCCCCCTATAACTACCACCCACAACAACACGGGTTTTGCCCAGCATAGACTTTTAAACTACCAGTATAAAAACATTTACTGGCCACAGCACTAACTAAAAATACCAGCAAAAAACACGGTTTCCAAACGCACTAGACTATAACTACCAGCACAACACTGTGCCCAGAAATAGACTAAAAACTACCAAAACAACACTGCTGCCAAAACCCACGGGCCCAAAAAACTACCAGCAACAAAAACTGCTGCCAAAGCACTAGACTATAACAAACCCCCCCAACACTGTCCCAAACCCCTAGACTATAACAACCGCAACCCCGCGGCCAAACAGCACAAAGGACTATAACTACCAGCAACAAAAATGCTGCCACAGCACAAATAAAAACCCTCCCAGCAACAACACTGCTGCCACGCACTAGATTTATAACTACCAGCAACAAACACCGTGCCCCCGCACTAGACTAAAAACCCAGAAAAACAACACTGCGCCACAGCACTAGACTATAACTACCAAAAACAACAAGCTGCCACAGCACAGCCCAAATAATACCAGCAAAAACCAAGCCACAAACACAGACTATAACACCAGCAAAAACACGGCGGGCCACGCACTAGATTTAAAATTTTTACCACCCCCAAACAACCCCCTGCTCCCCTCAGCACTAACTAAAAACTCCCCGGGCAAAAACACGCCGCCACGGGCAAACCAAAAACAAACCAAACCAACCCTCTCCCCACTGCATTTGACTATAACTCCCCAGCAAAACAACACTGCGGCCACGGGCATTTAACTAATAAACAAACCCCAAAACAACACTCCCTGCCACAGAAACTAACTAAAAACTACCAGAAAACAACACTGCTCCCCCAAAAAGCACAAACCCCTATAACTACCAGCCCCAACACTGCTGCCACAGCCCTAACTATAACTCCCAGCAACAAACCCCTGCCCCACGCACTAGACTATAAACTCCCAGAAAACAAACACTGCCCACGGGCACTAGCCCATAACTACCAGAAACCCAAACATGCTGACTCCCACAGACTAAACCCTAAAAACAACCCCCAAAACATGTCCCAAAAGCACTTAACTAAACCCCGCAACACTACTGCTGCCACAGCAAAACAAATAACTACCAGCAACAACACGGGCTGCCACGCCTAGACTAAAACTCCCAAACCCAAAACACTGCTCCCACACCCAACAAAAACTATAACTCCCAGAAACCCAACCTGTTTCCACAGCACTGACAAATAAAACCAACAAAACCCTGCGGCCCACAGCACAGACTATAACTCCCAAAGCAACAACACGCTGCCACGCACTAAATTTTAAACTCCCAAAGCAACAACATGCTGCCCCAGCACTAGACTATAACTCCCAACAACAACACTGCTGCCACAGCCTAGACTATAACTACCACAAAAACACTGCTGCCACACCACTAAATTAACTACCACAACAACACAAAACCCCCCACAGCACTGACTAGAAATTTCCGGGCAAAAAAACCTACTGCCACAGCCTAGACTATAACTCCCAGCAACAACACAACGGGCCACAGCATTTTAACTATACACTACCACAACAACCCTGCTTGCCACAGCACTAGCCCTAAACTACCAGCAAAAACCACTGCTGCCCCCGCACTAGACTATAAAGCTCCCAGCAACAACACGCTGCCACAGCCCTAGACTATAACAAACCGGGCAAAAACACGGGCTCCCACAGCACAAAGACTTTACCGGCAAAAACACGGTTTGCCAAAAGCACTAGCTAAAATACCCACCAACAACATGGGGCCAAAAAGCCCGGGACTATAACTCCCAGCAAAAACCACTGCTGCCACAGCAAAAGCCCTTAATAAAAAGAAAAACAACACTGCTGCCCAACAGCACTGGGATTTATAACTCCCAAGCAACAACCTGCTCCCCAACGTTAGACTATAATACCACAACACCATTTCCCTCCCACAGCACCAAAACCCAATAACTCCCCACCCCAACAACACGCTGCCACAGCACTAGATTTAAACTACCAGCAACAACACTGCTGCGGCCACGCATAGACTATAAACTCCCCAGTATAAAACATTGTTTCCACAGACTAGACTTTTAACTACCAGAAAACAACACGGCTGCCACGCACTAGCTAAAACCCCAGCAACAACACTGCTGCCACAGCACTAGACTATAATACCCCCAAAAAACACTGTGCCACGCATTTAGCCCTAAAATTTTTTGGGCCCCCAAAAAACAACACTGCTGCCACAGCACTAGACTATAACTAAAAAACAAAAACCACTCCCTGCCCCCCAGCACTGACAATAACTACCAGAAAACAAAAACCTGGCCACAGCACTAAACAATAACTCCCCAAAACCCAACCCCTGCTCCCCACGGGCCATTTAGACTATAACTACCAGCAACAACACTGCTGCCCCCCCCAATAGGACTAAAACCCTACCAGAAAACACTGCTGCCACAGCCTAGACTTAACTCCCAGCAAAAAACACGGGCTCCCCGGGGGCACTGGGACAATAACTCCCAGCAAACAACACTGCTGCCAGGCACCAGACTTAACTACCAGAAAACAACATGCTCCCAAACAGCCAAGCCCAATTACCAGCAAACCTACTGCTGCCCCAACTAGACTAAACTACCAGAAAAACACTGCTGCCCCCCGGGGGCCCCCCCCTAGACAAAAAACCCCCCCAGAAAACAACACTGCTGCCACAGCACTAGACTATAACTACCAGCAACAACACTGCTGCCACAGCACTAGACTATAACTACCAGCAACAACACTGCTGCCACAGCACTAGACTATAACTACCAGCAACAACACTGCTGCCACAGCACTAGACTATAACTACCAGCAACAACACTGCTGCCACAGCACTAGACTATAACTACCAGCAACAACACTACTGCCACAGCACTAGACTATAACTACCAGCAACAACACTGCTGCCACAGCACTAGACTATAACTACCAGCAACAACACTGCTGCCACAGCACTAGACTATAACTACCAGCAACAACACTGCTGCCACAGCACTAGACTATAACTACCAGCAACAACACTACTGCTGCCACAGCACTAGTACGACTACCTGCACTAGGCTACTACAAAAAGCAGCACAAACAGCACTGGACTATCGCCACTGCCAGCAGCATTAGTCTTAGCACCAGCAACACTACTTCTGTTCAGACTTACTGCAGCTTATATCCCATCCCATCACCCGGCTTATATCCCATCCCATAGCACGGCTTATATCCCATCACATCACCCGGCTTATATCCCATCCCATCACCCGGCTTATATCCCATCCCATCGCACGGCTTATATCCCATCACATCACACAGCTTATATCCCATCACATCACACAGCTTATATCCCATCACATCACACGGCTTATATCCCATCACATCACCCGGCTTATATCCCGTCACCCGGCTTATATCCCGTCACCCGGCTTATATCCCGTCACCCGGCTTATATCCCGTCACCCGGCTTATATCCCATCGCCCGGCTCATATCCCATCACCCGGCTTATATCCCTTCACCCGGCTTATATCCCGTATCCCTGCTTATATCCCGTCACCCGGCTTATATCCCGTCACCCGGCTTATATCCCGTCACCCGGCTTATATCCCGTCACCCGGCTTATATCCCGTCACCCGGCTTATATCCCGTCACCCGGCTTATATCCCATCCCATCGCCCGGCTCATATCCCATCCCATCTCCCGGCTTATATCCCATCCCATCTCCCGGCTTATATCCCATCCCATCGCACAGCTTATATCCCATCCCATCGCACAGCTTATATCCCATCACATCGCACAGCTTATATCCCATCACATCACACAGCTTATATCCCATCACATCACCCGGCTCGGATCCCATCACCCGGCTTATATCCCATCACCCGGCTTATATCCCGTCACATCACCCGGCTTATATCCCATCACCCGGCTTATATCCCGTCACATCACCCGGCTTATATCCCGTCACATCACCCGGCTCATATCCCGTCCCATCGCCCGGCTTATATCCCATCACCCGGCTCATATCCCGTCCCATCGCCCGGCTTATATCCCATCACCCGGCTCATATCCCGTCACATCACCCGGCTTATATCCCATCCCCTCACCCGGCTTATATCCCATCACCCGGCTTATATCCCATCCCTTCACCCGGCTTATATCCCATCCCATCACCCGGCTTATATCCCATCCCATCACCCGGCTCATATCCCATCGCCCGGCTCATATCCCATCACCCGGCTCATATCCCATCGCCCGGCTCATATCCCATCGCCCGGCTCATATCCCATCGCCCGGCTCATATCCCATCGCCCGGCTCATATCCCATCGCCCGGCTCATATCCCATCGCCCGGCTCATATCCCATCACCCGGCTCATATCCCATCACCCGGCTTATATCCCATCACCCGGCTTATATCCCATCGCCCGGCTTATATCCCATCGCCCGGCTTATATCCCATCGCCCGGCTTATATCCCATCGCCCGGCTTATATCCCATCGCCCGGCTCATATCCCATCCCATCGCCCGGCTCATATCCCATCCCATCGCCGGCTATACCCATCCATCCCCCGGTTTCTTTCCCCATCCCTCACCGGCTCATACCCCATCCCTCACCCGGCTTATACCCCAACGCCCGGCTTTATCCCACCCCATCACCCCTATATCCCACCCATCCCCGGCTCTATCCATCCCATCCCCCGGTTTATATCCCACCCCCGGCTTATATCCCCGCCCGGCTATATCCCATCGCCCGGCTTATATCCCTCCCCCGGTCTATCCCATCGCCCGGTCATTTTCCCATCCCCCGGGCTTCATATCCATCGCCCGCTCATATCCCATCACCCGGTTATATCCCATCACCCGGCTTATATCCCATCACCCGGCTTATATCCCATCACCCGGCTTATATCCCATCACCCGGCTTATATCCCATCACCCGGCTTATATCCCATCACCCGGCTTATATCCCATCACCCGGCTTATAATCCCTCACCCCGGCTCATATCCCATCCATCCCCCGGCTCATATCCCATCGCCCGGCTCATATCCACCCCATCGCCGGCTCATATCCCATCCCATCGCCCGGCTTATATCCCATCCCATCGCCCGGCTCATATCCCATCCCAGCGCCCGCCTCATATCCCATCCCATCGCCCGGCTCATATCCCATCCCAGCGCCCGGCTTATATCCCATCGCCCGGCTCATATCCCATCCCATCGCCCGGCTCATATCCCATCCCATCGCCCGGCTCATATCCCATCACATCACAACATATTACAGCAGCAGAAAAGTGAATGAGTTTTTATGTATTGAATAAAGCATGGAGTACATGTGTTGCTGAATCTACATTGTGTCCGTTCATGTTACAGAAATGTTACCGCTTTGTTTTGGATTTTCCCAATTGAATTCAATAAGTTACAAAATCTGCCACAAAGTAGCTGTGTCTGCAGCACTATCCATAGACTGCAAGGAAAGAAAGTGTGACCCCCCCCCCCTCCCGCCGCCATACCCGCCTCCCCATCACCTTCATGGCAGTGGTACCTGTGCAGCCGCCCACAGTGGTGACGTCTCAGGTGACCGCTGCAGCCCCGTGATGGACATGGGCACCGGAGACCTGCTGCCATGGAGCTGCTTAGGGAGGAGAGTAGAGTGATTTTTATAAATCAATTTGATTTTGTGTTGATTTTATGCTGACAATTTCCCTGTACAATTTCTACAGACATTTTCTGCAGCAGTTTTGCATGGTGTACATTTATGATAAATGCACAGGCAACGGATTTTGGTGCAGATTTTTCTATATTGACTTAAGTGGGAGAATCCCAAAGTCTATGCTAAAATCTGCCGATAAATCTTTCCTGTACCAGTTCTGTGGTGTGTGCGTTTACAATTAAGGTTCTGCCTCATAGGCCCCCCTACAGGTTGATGGGGCCTTGCTATACATCGCTACGCCTCTTAAAGGGGTTGTCTTTCTACACTGTTTCATTTTACCTCAGTTCAGTTTTCTCAGTTTCATTTTCTACTGGCCTCCAGTGAGGAGCTGCTGAGGACACCAGGTCTGTAGCTATAGCGACCAGCGCTGGCAGCCTATTAGGAGAGACTTGGCAGGTCTGTAGCTTTAGTGACCAGTGCTGGCAGCCTATCAGGAGAGACTCGACAGGTCTTAAGCTATAGCGACCAGTGCTGGCAGCCTCTCGGGAGAGACTCGGGAGGTCTGTAGCTATAGCGACCAGTGCTGGCAGCCTATTAGCAGAGACTCGGCAGGTGTGTAGCTATAGCGATCAGTGCTGGCAGCGTGTTAGGAGAGACTCGGCAGGTCTGTAGCTATAGCGACCAGTGCTGGCAGCCTATCAGGAGAGACTCGACAGGTCTTAAGCTATAGCAACCAGTGCTGGCAGCCTATCAGGAGAGACTCGGCAGGTCTGTAGCTATAGCGACCAGTGCTGGCAGCCTATTAGGAGAGACTCAGCAGGTCTGTAGCTATAGCGACCAGTGCTGGCAGCGTTTTAGGAGAGACTCGGCAGGTCTGTAGCTATAGCGACCAGTGCTGGCAGCCTATTAGGAGAGACTCGGCAGGTCTGTAGCTATAGTGACCAGTGCTGGCAGCCTATTAGGAGAGACTCGGCAGGTCTGTAGCTATAGCGACCAGTGCTGGCAGCCTATTAGGAGAGACTCAGCAGGTCTGTAGCTATAGCGACCAGTGCTGGCAGCGTTTTAGGAGAGACTCGGCAGGTCTGTAGCTATAGCGACCAGTGCTGGCAGCCTATCAGGAGAGACTCGGCAGGTCTGTAGCTATAGCGACCTGAGGAGCTGATGCAGCTACAATCCTTGTAGTGAGACAACCCCTTTAAGGCTCGAGCCGCTGTACAGACTCCACTCTGGATCAGGTTAATCTCTAAAATGCTGTGTGTGACCCTGAGCTGCTGCAGGTAATGCTCCGTTTTGGGATTTGCTGATCTCATTCCTGATTGCCATGCTCTGTGTGAAGAGAAGAAGGTCAAACCACTCTCTCTGAGTACGTCACCCTTTCTGCTGGTTGGTATATGCGGCCCTGGCGCCTCCTGACGTTGGTCTCACACTGTTGTATTATAGACACCTTTTGCCATCTTGGACTTGTGGCGGTTTTTCATCCGAGTGTTGTGGGTGTGATGTGAATTCTGCCACCAGCCTTAGAGGAAGCCTTTGCATTGAACTCGCTGTCTGATGTGCTGGACGTGTATTATAGAGCAGATTATATATAGTTTTGTGGGGAAAGTTTTAGTAGAACTTGGAGTTTATCTATTTTAATCCAGTTTATTCTGGGTCAAGGAGTCCAGTAGGCGGTTTATCGGTGACTGACAGCCTTCCTTGTATGAGTGTGTATATATAGAGACAACTGCCATTCCCTAATAACCCCTCCTACTGGACTCCTTAACCAGAATAAGCAGGGATTTAAATGAGTAAAATACAGGATCTGCTGGAGCTTGCTGAACAGTAAATCTATGTGCTCAGCTGCTCTTGCTTTATAACATGCCGCCTACCGAACAGAAAGCGTGTTCAATGTGACAGGGCCCCTTTAAAGAGGGTTTACCACTTTGAGGGGGGAAGCTTGAAAATTAAATACTAAACATTTTCACCTTCATTATTATTAATATTAAAAATTCTGGACCATTTTTGTTTTGGCTGCTCCCTTAGTAATCCAGAGTTCTCGTCTCTAGGGGATGTGACCAGTGATGAGAGCTCCTCAGTCCTGGCTGCACCTGCTCAGACATCTCCTCTCAGGCAGCTACTGTCAGTCTATTCCCTGCCTAGTAATCACACACACTCGCTGCTTAGCAAGTGTTCGACCCAACTTGCTGTCATTCTACTTCTGTCCCCTGAAGTCTTTATTAATCAAAAAGTGCAAATAAAAAAAACAAAGGTATGTAAGATAAAAAATCCACGTTTGGTCGCTGCAGGGATTTGAACTCAGGACACCTATGCTGAGGGCAGAAGTGCTAACCACTCAGCTTCATTGTAGCTGCTCACAGCTCTTTACATAAGCAGATCTTTGTTTTATTATAATGAGCACAGTGTGGAGAAAGGCATGATGATGTTAAGCCTGCTGGGTTATATAATATGCATTTCAAACAAATTATACACTCCATGTTTTGAACACACTGAAAGCTTAAGCAGGACAAACCAGGCATGAAATGCCTTTTTGGTAAAACCTTTTTAAACTGTAAACCATTGGAGTTTTTTTTAAGTAGCTTGATATTGATGGCCTATCCCTAAGATGGGG
Source organism: Phyllomedusa bahiana (assembly GCA_025379985.1). NCBI lineage: Eukaryota > Metazoa > Chordata > Amphibia > Anura > Hylidae > Phyllomedusa > Phyllomedusa bahiana. The sequence goes on along the minus strand of JAODAL010005924.1, from coordinate 49,308 downwards.
CACTGATATCTGATTAATAAGAAATGACTCCCGACACGCCTGGAATTCTCCTGACAGAAGAGACGATGACGTTTGAGTGAACTCTTGTTTCCTTCATTGTTTACTAGACACAGCGCCGTCCATTTTGTAGTGGTCGTTCTTGGTATTACAGCTTCCTCCTACTCTGCTGAAATGGAATGAGCTGCAGTACCAGGCACAGACTGGGGGTACTGGGAGTCAGTCTAGAACTTAACCTAAACTTAAACTATGCCCCCCCCCCCTCTAAAAAGTAAAACTTCTCCCGCATAAACCCACCCCTCACACACCTGCCTCCCTGACAAGATAACCAAGTTACGCCTGTTGCAACGCAAGGAGGCAAAAACTACAAAATGTAGCTGCTCATTAAGTACTTTCAGGAGTCGGGCTTAAAGGGTTAATACATGGGCATGTTGGTTACTTACACCGGCTGGACTAGAAGATTATTCTGCTACTGCTAGAAGGTGGCAGCCGTAGCCATAGCACTTGTAGTGGAGGAGCGGGCACAGACGTCTCTGCAGCAACCAGAGGAAATGTAAGAGCGTCAGAGGACGCGTGAGCAGAGCCTGAGCCCAGAGAAGTGGCGTCACCGTGTGATGGAGGCAGCAGACTCCATGTGCAGGGCTAGCTGTGAGGAATGTGTCCAGTAGGGTATATGGCATATATGTATGTGCGGGTCACACCTGTCCCCACAGCAGGACTCTCCTGACGTCTGTCCCATTTTTAGGCATCGGGCCGGGATTCCAGAAGAAGCCGAGCTGCTTCTATTCCACTGTTCCCGTAACTCCTATTGACTTCTATAGGAGGTACTAAAGCAGCAAAGCTCCTGGTTAGTAACACCCATTCACTTCTATGGGAATGATAGAAACAGGAAGCCAATGGTGCGTCTGTTCTCAGAGCACTTCCCACCTCAGCAGGAGGGATGGTGCTCTGGGGACTCCAGGTCTGAAGCTGGGTGCCGGCCCATGGGGTGAGACCCACCTCTGTAAGGCATTTATGGTATAGTCATGGTTCTGCCATAAATGTTCATGGGAATAGCCCATTATCTCTTTTGTGTGCTTCATCTGATCACTTTATAGGTGTTCCGAAACTAATCAATGCTTGTCAGCCCGCCGGGGGTGTGATTAAAAATAGAAGGGGTAAAAGAAACTTACCTTGTAAACCCTCTTGTGTCAGTGCGGTTATCCCGTCCGATAACGTCACATGTGACCCTCCAGCCAATCATAAGCCACAATGGTCGTGTGCAGTATATTCAGCAAGAGGCTGACATGGTCTGTGAATGGCTGCAGGGTCACGTGAAGACTGACATTACCGGGACAGCCGCAGCGCGGGAGAGAGAGGGTTTACAAGGTAAATCATCAGCAGTGGACGGCCGAGCATTTTTCAGTTTTGGAACACCCCTTTAAGTTAGAGCATGTATGAGATGTTAAAGGGGTTGTCTCACTACATTGATTCATCTTATCTCATTTCTGTTTTCTTGGTATCATTTAGAATTCTGGGTTGTGTTTACTGGCTCCTACTAGGCTGCAGTAGAAGCCAGGTCTGTAGCTATAGCAACCAGTGCTGGCAGCCTATCGGGAGAGATCAAACAGGTCTGTAGCTATAGCGACTTGAAGAGCTGATGCAGCCCATACAAGAGGGGATATCTAGGAATAGGTAGGACACTGGTAATGGACACATATTGCAAAGTGACTTGTTTGTGCAAGATCTCTAACATAAAAAGCAATCATTGTAGTGAGACAACCCCTTTAAAGAAGCTCTCTGGGGGCTTTTTTAAACTTGTTTATCTAGAAATCCCCCCAAATATATTGGTGTTGCTGTTTTTGTGCTCACAGCTCACTTTATTCTCTTTTTCATCCTATGTAGAAAATCCACGGCACACCTTGTGGTATTTGTAGAAAAGTTCATTTTTATTCACAAAGCTTCATGCGTGATACAAGTGATAAGCAGCTGTCAGTATAAAGTAGTATGTATTAGGCCATGTTCACACGGCTTATTTGGACAAGGTTTTCAGAGCGTTTCCTCGACCAAAACCTCGTCTAAAAAGCTTCCAAAATGCCCCCAGTTCATTTGAATCCTATGTAAAACCTCGTGGTAGTTGACACACGATGAGGTTTTTACACGCTTCTTTGGAACGGTTTTTGGCGCGCTTTCAGCACAGTTTTCACTGCGTTTTTTGTCCTGGCTATTAATTTGTATGGGTGAGAACCTCATCCAAAACTTTGCCGAGAAATGCCTCTAAAACCTCTTCTGAAGAAGCGTGTTTCAGGCGAGGTTTTTGGAGCGGAAATGCGCCGAAAACCTTGTCCAAACCACGTCAAAATAAGCCGTGTGAACATACCCTTATACAAGCAAGAGAATACTCCCACGGTTCAACGTTGTGGCCAGATTGGCCTTCATCCCAAGGGACCCAAAGAGTGGGGACAAGGAGCTTGGAGTCGGAGGCTCCCAAGTTGTGCTGTGGATTTTCTCCTTATTGGATTTTGAGCCCACAGGCTTTTCCCTTATCCTGGTGTGTGGTATCATTTGTCTTTTATCCTCCATTATTTCTTTGTACCACATGACACGTGGTGTGGAGCAGACCCTCCTGCAGACCAGGTGTCCGGCTTTAATACTGATCTATGTCGGCCTCTGCTAATTCCTTCACACTCCTCCTAAATTCCGGCTCCACTTACCTAGTTCCCAGGCATTGCAGGTCAGTTTCCTCTTTTTCAGTTTGGACCAACAGGGACACTAAATTCCTCGTCTTTTGGTGTCGCTGTCTTCAAGGCGTAATGGAAATTGTCAATTGTGAGCTGTGTGTGAGAGGGCGCCCTAGTGTCCAGGGGTCATATCCACTACTTGCACCAATGTACAGGAAGGACAATGTGATGCTCTATGGTAAAAACATGAGCACTAATAAGTTGTCAAAGGGATTTTCCATGTTCTTTACATGACATGGAGCAGGCAAAGCGCTGCCCCAGGGGAAAAGATTCTGCTCCCAGGGCAAACAGAGTTCAGCAAAATGTTTCACCTGCTTTCAAAGAAGTAGAAGGGTTTAACCATTCATCAAAACTGACTGTGGCTGAGGCAATTCCTTTATACCCTGACATTGTTAGAGATGTTGCCCCTGTGGTCACCGCTTTGCCCCAACCCAAGTTAGTGTAGAGAGGCCGTCCTCTAGCCTGGAAATAATGAGATCAGATGTGAGGTCATGTATGCAGGATCTGATGGAGGCGATACTATTTCTCAGAGCATATTCAGAGACTCCACAAATGTTCCTGCAGTGTTTTGCATATTTATAATTTTTTTGTATTCTAAAGTCATATCCAATAAATATATTTTACACTGACAAGCAAACGGGTAACAATGGTTTGAACTTGTGACTTTCAGGCTCCATATCTCACCATCCACTACAGCTTTGTACATGAGGCTACTGTAATTGTATATGCACTATGTGCTGGTGCATAGGGGCAATGGATATGGCTGTATGGCATAATCGGGCACATCTGAAATAGTAATGTGAACAGAGCCTGGATCGGGAGTGCAACCCCCCAGCTATCGGGGCCCAAACATGCCTTATACTTCAGAAAGGAATATTCATGCATGGAGGGCACAGTAATGGCGGCCACTGCTATGGAGGGCTCTATAGGGCTGTATATGCTACTTTCAGCAACCTGAATGAGAAATCCAGTGAAAACTGTTCCTGGATTATCTCTGGATTTCTTCTTCAGAGGAATATTTATTTCTGACACAATCATGCCAGGTCCACAATATATACCATAAAAATGGCTGATAGGTTCCAGACTCCAGAGAGGAGACTCTATACAGTACATATGTGTTGTTCTCTTTAGTTATATTTTTGAAACAGCCTCTTCTGAAACCTCCAATGAAATTAGGCTCCTCATCTCCTCTTTCTGGAGGGCCGGGCAGTTCTAATCTCTGGTGGTCCCTATAGTGGAACAAAGACCTCTCAGCCATTTTAGGTGCCATTAAGGTCTCAGACAGGTAATACAGATTTACTGTGGCCCCTGGAAGACGAATCATATGATAATGTGGCTCTTGGACAAGAAAAAGTTGTGCACACCAGACCTAGATGGCTTCTTGTCGCTGCTACTGTCCCTGCGCCTGTGTGTGCTCTGCTGTCCCTGCGCCTGTGTGTGCTCTGCTGTCCCTGCGCCTGTGTGTGCTCTGCTGTCCCTGCGCCTGTGTGTGCTCTGCTGTCCCAGGGGTATGTTCCCATGCGAGTCCCCCCTTTTCCCCAAGGGGAAGGAATGGGACTTCTATGTACCACGGGGTTCCATTGCCCTTATGCCGGCATAGCTTCTGCGGACCCGATATTTGTGGGTATCCAAAGCTCAGCGAGGTGGACATCAGAAACGAGTATTATTAAACCGGGAGGGTTTTTGGAGTCCAATGTTTAATACCTTAAATTATCATATAGATCTGATTTTAAATTAACGATTGTTAATCATGTTTTGGGTTTTTGTGTGATGTTTTGTTTTTTTGGGTGTTTTTTTTGGAGCGAAATTTATGGCCAATTAATTCACATGGTAAATCGCTATGCCCTAAGCCATTTTTCACCCGACTTAAACGGGGGACGTTTTCCCCCGCCCCGTTTTTCACGCCGTATTTGAGCAGATACGCCCAAAAAAAGCATTTGGGTTTAATCCCCAGCCCAAAAGAAACAAATGGTTTTCACCCTCCTCTCCCCCCCTCGCAAACCATAATCGAGCGGGGAAGAATGACATGTAAATTTAAATTCCAAACCGTAAAAGGGCGCCGTGGAAATAAAATGTCAAAGGGGGGGCCCGCCTTCCCCCCCACCCCCCCCGCTGCCAAGCACAGGGGGTAATTGGGGGTGAAATACGCCCGCAATTTTCCCCGTGTGAACAACCCTTTAGGGTGTGTGAACATAGGGTTTTTTAAGGAAACGCTTCAATCACCCTTCGGCCCCCTAAATGGACCCAAACACCACCCAAAATAAATAGCATTGGATTTACATTGCTTTTACTATGAAACAAACCCTTAGCGTTCACACTAGTGATTTCCCTGACTGCCCTTTGCTGCATCTTTCGGATCCGCCCAAGAATTGGGCTGATTTTATGGTCCCAAAAAAAACCAGCGGAGCATATTTTAAAAATATAGAAATGCGATCCTGCTGCAACCCAAAACTCTTTCCAAACACAAAAGCTGCATGTTGGATACATTTAGATCGATCGCCGCTGCATGTTTGAATGGGGTTTTTCAGATCCCCAAAAACGGGTCCCAAAAAACGCTGCGTGAACGGCCCCTAAGGGTTCATGTGGTGTTTTTGAATAGGTTTTTCTGATCCAAAAAAGTATTCAAAAGCGCTGCGTGAAACGCATCCAACACACGGCCAAAGTGAGCTGCATGTTTGGATGTGTTTTTTGCTGCAGCAGAAACGCACCCTAGAGTTTTGAATAGGGTGCCTGCGCAGGCATTTCGCCTCGTATAGAGCTAAATACGCAGCAAAATGCGCGCCAAAATACGTGGCAAAATAAGCCGTGTGAACATACCCTTACAGACATTTAAAGGGGTTTTGCCACAAATGCATTTCATGTCCTGTATTCATCACCATGCCTTTCTCCACAGTGTGCTCACTCTAGTCAAAGGTCTGTTTACGTAAAGACTCTGAGTAGCTTCAATTAGCTAAAGGTTTTTTTTTTCCCTCACAGCACGGGGGCCCCAGGTTCAAATGCTGAAAACCAAACCCTGTGTAATTTTTTTTTTTATCAGTGCAAAACCCTGATTCGGGTTTCTTTTTTTTAATTTTATTTCACTGTTTGACTAATTTTACTAAGGAGGCCAGGGGAGGGGGAGTGAAGACGGTACCTGGGGTTAAACATCGCTCAAGTGAGTGTGTGTGATGATTTTAGGCAGGGAAGAGACTGACAGTAGCTGCCTGAGAGGAGAGGTGATGTTGAGCTTTTTTGGGGCCCGGGAGTGGAGCTCTCACATTGTACCCCCTAGACAGAGCTTACATATGGATCATTAAGGGGAGCAGCTAAAAGAAAAATGGTGCAGAGTTTATAATAATGATGAATGGTGAAAATGTTTCTTATTTAAATTTCCCAATTCTAGTCAATTTTGTTTTTTGGGGAAAAAACCCCCTTTAAGATAGAAATGTTACATGAAAGATACAACTGAAATCTGATGGCCATAAGTTTGTATATTAGAATCTTAGCCAAAGTTTTGGTTTTATGTTTCTTTTCCTGACACTGGCATGTATTTGGTTGGGGTGGGATGATAATGGCAGCATTATTGAAAGTTCTGAACAAGCTGATTAGAAACGGATAATCCTGTTATCCATATCTTCAGTCAGTAGCAATGTAATTGGGGTCGGTTCGCTGATTTTCGAGAGTTTAGCTGGTAACAGTGTTTTTGGCTATAGGGGGAGCCAGCAGCTATCACTCATGAAAGCTGCGTCGGGTATGTACTCCATGCAGAAGCGGCATCGGCTATGCTATCCCTGCAGAAGCGTGCAGTCGGCTATGCTCTCCATGCAGAAGCGGGGCAGTCGGCTATGCTCTCCATGCAGAAGCGTGCAGTGGGCTATGCTCTCCATGCAGAAGGTGCAGTCGGCTATGCTCTCCATGCAGAAGCGTGCAGTCGGCTATGCTCTCCATGCAAAAAGCGTGCAGTCGGCCTATGCTACTCCATGCAGAAGCGGCAGTGGGGCTATGCTCTCCATGCAGAAGCGTGCAGTCGGCTATGCTACTCCATGCAGAAGCGTGCAGTCGGCTATGCTACTCCATGCAGAAGCGTGCAGTCGGCTATGCTACTCCATGCAGAAGCGTGCAGTCGGCTATGCTACTCCATGCAGACTCGTGCAGTCGGCTATCTACTCCATGCAGAAGCGTGAAAGTCGCTATGCTACCCATGCAGAAGCGTGCAGTCGGCTATGCTCTCCATGCAGAAGCTTTGCAGTCGGCTATGCTATTTCCATGCAGAAGCGTGCAGTGGGCTATGCTATCCCATGCAGAAGCGTGCAGTCGGCTATGCTCTCCATGCAAAGCGTGCAGTCGGCTATGCTCTCCATGCAAAGCGGGGCAGTCGGCTATGCTGCTTTCCATGCAAAGCGTGCAGGTGGCCCTATGCTGCTCCATGCAGAAGCGTGCAGTCGGCTATGCTGCTCCATGCAGAAGCGTGCAGTCGGCTATGCTGCTCCATGCAGAAGCGTGCAGTCGGCTATGCTGCTCCATGCAGAAGAGTGCAGTCGGCTATGCTGCTCCATGCAGAAGCGTGCAGTCGGCTATGGTGCTCCATGCAGAAGCGTGCAGTCGGCTATGCTGCTCCATGCAAAGGGCAGTCTTTTTTGCTTCCTTTGCAAAACGTGCAGCGGCTATGCGCCCATGCAAAGCGTGCGTCGGCTATGCTGCCCCATGCGAAGGGCATTGGGCTATGCTGCCCCCATGAAAAAAGGTGCAGCGGTTGCGCTCCATGCAGAACGGCAGTGGGCTATGTGCTCCATGCAGAAGCGTGCATTCGGCTATGTGCTCCATGCAAAAGCGTGCATGGGTAGCTGCCCATGCAAAACGTGCATCGGCATGTGCCCCATCAGAAGGTGCGTCGGCTTTTGGCTCCATGCAGAAGCGTGCGTCGGCATGCTGCCCCATGCAGAAGCGTGCATCGGTATGCTGCTCCGCAGAAGGGCAGTCGGCATGCTCTCCATGCAAAGCGTGCAGTGGGCATGCTCTCCATGCAGAAGCGTGCATCGGCTAGCTGCTCCATGAAAAGCTTTCATCGGCAAAGTTTGCCCCAGGCAGAAGCGTGCAGTCGGCTATCTGCCCATGCAGAAGCGTGCAGGGCTTCGCCCCCATGCAGAACTGAGTCGGTAGCTCTCCAGCAAAAGCGTGCAGTCGCTAGCGCCCCATAGAAGCGTGCAGTCGGCTATCTGCCCATGCAGAAGGTGCAGTCGGCATGCTGCCCCCATGCAAAACGTGCGGGGGGGGGGGTCGGCAATTGCTCCTGCAAAACGTGCAGTGGGCTATGCTCCCCAATCTAAGCGTGCAGGGGTATGCTGCTCCATAGAAGCGTCATGGGCTAGCTGCTCCATCAAAGCGTGCAGTGGGCTATGTGCCCTTTTGCAGAAGCGTGCAGTGCTATGCTGCTCCATGCAAAAAAGGTGCAGGGCTATGCTGCCCATGCGGGAAGGTGCAGTCGGCTATGCTGCCCCCAGCAGAAGGTTTTCGGCTAGCTGCCCCTGCAGAAGGGCATCGCATGCTGCTCCATGCAAAAGTTTTAGTCGGCTATGCGCTCCATGCAGAAGGGCAGTCGGCTATGCTGCCCCATGCAAAAGGGCAGTCGCTATGCTGCTCCATGAGAAGCGTGCAGTCGGCTATGTGCCCAGCAGAAGCGTGCAGTGGGCATGCGCCCATGCGAAGCTGCAGTCCCGGGCAGCTGCTCCCATGCAGAAAGCGTGCTCGTTGCTGCCTCCTCAAAAGGTCCCAGTCCGGGCTATTGCCCAGCAAACTGCGTCCATGTTTTTCCATAAAGGTGCAATCCTATCTTATCAAAGCGTGCAGCGGCTATGGCCCATGAGAAGGGTGGTGGTTGTTTAGAAGGGGGAGGGATGTTTGCCTTGAGAACGGAGGAAATGTGTCAGAGAAGGTGAGTGGTATTGAATGAGAAGGTGCGGGGGGGATGTTTAATGAGAAGTTTGAGGAAAAGGAAAAAGTTTTGGGAAATAAAATTTTTTGTTTTTTGAGGGTTTGTGCTTTGTTAGATGAATGGTGTGCTTTGTAGGTTGTGAAATTTAGAGGGGTGAGAATTTTTTATGCAGCTATTGCTCAAAGCAAAAAATTTTGCATCGTTTAACTACTGTTTTTATTTAAACACACTTTAATAATTTTTGGTTGTGTTTTTTTCCATATCACTATCAATATATATTTTTTTTTAAACACCTGAGCTCCTGCAGTTTTCACTTTGGCCACTAGGCCTAATAATTGTCTGACATCTCCTGTTCTGTAGAGAAAACTTTTTAGTAGTCTCCTCATTATCAGCACAAGCAGGGTTATATTGAAAGGAGACGCCAATGTGTATAGATAACACAGAATCCACCAGTCACAATAGGAGATGTCACAGTTCACCCTCTTCCCCTCCCTGCACACTGACTTCTTCCCAGGTCACAGTGCATGCCTAGCAAACTTTCCTATAGAAGTCACTGGGTCTGCTCCTGTTCTCGGGCTTCTATGTGCAATAAGCTGCTGTAAAGCATCTCTCTAAAAACTGTTAAAAGCAGCTCAGGCAAGATGGCCGCCCCCATAATGAAGGTATAGAATACATTCTCTGTTCCTTGGTGTGTAGATTACCTGGAGTGTTCTTGGTAACACGTGATAAAATGGCAGCCTTGCTGACTCCATACACATTAGACAGTAGTTAGCTGTAGCTGCCGTTGGTGGGACAAGCTGACTGTTCAGTGTACACAGGGGCCTTGTGACAGAGGGTTTCAGGCGTGTTGCATTTTAGGGCTGGATCCCTTTGCTTTGTGTCGATCCTGCTATGCCCATTGAGAACACCCACATGAGCCCAGCATACATGGGTATGGCGGAATTAGGAACAGTAGTTGTTGGTGAAGCAGGTGTTTGGCTGGCAGCTATTGAAGGTGCCTGGAACCTTTACACTTGATATCAGTGTTTAAATGAAAAGGTTGTCAATTTGAATAAAATTAAATGTTCCCAGGGGGAGGAAAAATAGAAAAAAAATACTTGCCCGTGGTCCCTGCTGTGGCTCTGGAGCTCCCCGGGATCCGCTCTTCACTTTCCGGTTCTTGTTCTGACAGAGAGGAGGCTCGAGCCCTATTCACTCCCTATGGAGCGGCAGCCTCAATTTTCAGTCGGGGCGACTAACCAAAGATAAAGAGGAGCACAGGAGCCACAGTGGTGGGGGACAGGGAGATACATATTTCTGAATATGGAAGCCCTATGTAATATATAACTTTTAATAGATATGCAATAAAATACCATATAATTCACATTTAAAAATGAGGACCCATAAATTATTATGTAGCCACAATTGCTATGAGCCGGCCTCGGTGAATGTGGAGAGGGTCAGGCTTGCGCGGCTCTTCCCCATTCATGTCTATGGGAGTTCTGAGTATAGCCAAGCACACCTGCTCCGCTGTATTCAGAATTGCCATAGAAAAGTAGAGGGAGAACTGTGCAAGCGTAGTCCTCTTCCCTGCTACGAGCCGGCCTCCACAGGGGGTGTTGTTTCATGGCAAAACCCCTTTAAGGGAATGTATATAGGGTTAGATACACAACATACAGAGGAAATTGTAAAATATGAGTATCCCAAAGTAAACCTTTCAATGCCCTCATCATTACTCGCTCCACCAGTGGCTCAAAAGTTCTCCAGGATTGTAGTTATTATGGCAGCACATAGCAGCTTTATTGAGATAAGAGACCATGGGACAATGCACTTGCCTACCTAACAAGTGAAATATTCGCCCAGAAAAAGAGTGGCCCCACTTCTCTGGAACTAAACCCTTCCAATTCCTTAATGTACCGTATAAGAAAAAGGACATAATGTCTCGACAAGTTTCCCCCTAATCTGTATTCATCAGGGGACAGAGTAGTCCACACAAGACTCTGGATAGGGAGTGTATCTGGCTGAATGCACAGGATAGATGTGGAGTACATAAAGAGTATTTACAGTGCCTTGCAAAAGTATTCGACCCCCTTGAACTTTTTAACCTTTTGCCACATTTCAGGCTTGAAACATAAAGGTAGAATTATTTTTTTTTTCTGTGAAGAATCAAAAAGTGGGGTGTGCAGAATTATTTGGCCCCTTAAGTTAATACTTTGTAGCACCACCTTTTGCTGCGATTACAGCTGCAAGTCGCTTGGGGTTTGTCTCCATCAGTTTTGCACATCGAGAGACTGAAATTCTTGCCCATTCTTCCTTGGCGCAGCTGGAGCTCAGTGAGGTTGGATGGAGAGTGTTTGTGAACAGCTGGAGCTCAGTGAGGTTGGATGGAGAGTGTTTGTGAACAGCTGGAGCTCAGTGAGGTTGGATGGAGAGCGTTTGTGAACAGCTGGAGCTCAGTGAGGTTGGATGGAGAGTGTTTGTGAACAGCTGGAGCTCAGTGAGGTTGGATGGAGAGCGTTTGTGAACAGCTGGAGCTCAGTGAGGTTGGATGGAGAGCGTTTGTGAACAGCTGGAGCTCAGTGAGGTTGGATGGAGAGCGTTTGTGAACAGCTGGAGCTCAGTGAGGTTGGATGGAGAGCGTTTGTGAGCAGCTGGAGCTCAGTGAGGTTGGATGGTGAGCGTTTGTGTGCAGCTGGTGCTCAGTGAGGTTGGATGGAGAGCGTTTGTGAACAGCTGGAGCTCAGTGAGGTTGGAGGGAGAGTGTTTGTGAAAGCTGGAGCTCAGTGAGGTTGGATGGGGAGCGTTTGTGAACAGCTGGAGCTCAGTGAGGTTGGATGGAGAGCGTTTGTGAGCAGCTGGAGCTCAGTGAGGTTGGATGGAGAGCGTTTGTGAACAGCTTAGCTCAGTGAGGTTGGATGGAGAGCGTTTGTGAACAGCTTAGCTCAGTGAGGTTGGATGGAGAGCGTTTGTGAGCAGCTGGAGCTCAGTGAGGTTGGATGGAGAGCGTTTTTGAACAGCTGGAGCTCAGTGAGGTTGGATGGAGAGGGTTTGTGAACAGCTGGAGCTCAGTGAGTTTGGATGTAGAGCGTTTGTAAACAGCTGGAGCTCGGTGAGGTTGGATGGAGAGCGTTTGTGAGCAGCTGGAGCTCGGTGAGGTTGGATGGAGAGCGTTTGTGAGCAGCTGGGGCTCAGTGAGGTTGGATGGAGAGCGTTTGTGAACAGCTGGAGCTCAGTGAGGTTGGATGGAGAGCGTGTCTCAACAGCTGGAGCTCAGTGAGGTTGTATGGTGAGCGTTGTTGATCAGCTGGAGCTCAGTGAGGTTGGATGGAGAGCGTTTGTGAACAGCTGGAGCTCAGTGAGGTTGGATGGAGAGCGTTTGTGAGCAGCTGGAGCTCATTGAGGTTGGATGGAGAGCGTTTTGAACAGCTGGAGCTCAGTGAGGTTGGATGGAGAGCGTTTGTGAACAGCTGGAGCTCAGTGAGGTTGGATGGAGAGCGTTTGTGAACAGCAGTTTTCAGCTCTTTCCACAGATTCTCGATTGGATTCAGGTCTGGACTGTGACTTGGCCATTCTAACATCTGGATACGTTTATTTGGGAACCTTCCATTGTAGATTTTGCTTTATGTTTGGGATCGTTGTCTTGTTGGAAGATAAATCTCCGTCCCAGTCTCAGGTCTCTTGCAGACTCCAACAGGTTTTCTTCCAGACTGGTCCTGTATTTGGCTCCATCCATCTTCCCATCAATTTTAACCATCTTCCCTGTCCCTGCTGAAGAAAAGCCCAAACCATGATGCTGCCCCCACCATGTGTGACAGTGGGGATGGTGTGTTCAGGGGGATGAGCTGTGTTGCTTTTACACCAAACATATCGTTTTGCATTGTGGCCAAAAAGTTGGATTTTGGTTTCATCTGAGCAGAGCACCTTCTTCCACATGTTTGGTGTCTCCCAGGCGGCCCCTTCTTCCACATGTTTGGTGTCTCCCAGGCGGCCCCTTCTTCCACATGTTTGGTGTCTCCCAGACGGCTTGTGGCAAACTTTAAACAAGACTTTTTATGGATATCTTCAAGAAATGGCTTCTTCTTGCCGCTCTTCCATAAAGGCCAGATTTGTGCAGTGTACGGCTGATTTGTTGTCCTATGGAACAGATCTCTCCCACCTCAGCTGTAGATCTCTGCAGTTCATCCAGAGGGATCAATGGGCATCTTGGCTGCATCTCTGATCAGCCTTCTCCTTGTTTGAGATGAAAGTTTAGAGACGGCCGGGTCTTGATAGTTTTGCACTGGTCTGATACTCCTTCCATTTCAATATGATCGCTTGCACAGTGCTCCTTGGGATGTTTAAAGTTTGGAAAATCTTTTTGTATCCAAATCCGGCTTTAAACTTCTCCACAACAGTATCACGGACCTGCCTGGCGTGTTCCTTGGTCTTCATGATGCTCTCTGCACTTTAAACAGAACCCTGAGACACAGAGCAGGTGCATTTATACGGAGACTTGATTACACACAGGTGTATTATATTTATCACATCTGTCATTTAGGACAACATTGGATCATTCAGAGATCCTCACTGAACTTCTGGAGTGAGTTTGCTGCACTGAAAGTAAAGGGGCCGAATAATATTGCACGCATCACTTTTCAGTTTTTTTATTTTTTACAAACATTTAAAATATCCAGTACATTTTATTCCACTTCACAACTGTTTCCCACTGGTTGATGATGATTCACAAACAAAATTAAAATTTCATATCTTTATGTTTGATGCCTGAAATGTGGCAAAAGGTTGAAAAGTTCAAGGGGGCCGAATACTTTCGCAAGGCACTCTTTTTCCCACCTCAGACTATTGAAGTATACGTTTTATTCCACTGGACAACCCCTTTAAATGAATTACATGTTTCCTGACCCTAGTTTGTTAATAAGATGATAATAAGAAATGCTGGGCATCCTGCAGAGTACCCAGGCATTCTATCAAAACCCTAAGTAAAGTATAAAAGGCCATTTTGCACGGGCCACTAATCGGGCAAACGTCACTGCTGTAGGCGTGCGTTCCCGATTATTGCCCAGTGTCAACATCCCAGCGATCAGCTCGTTTGTCATCAGATCCCATCTTTTCCTTGGATATTAATCACTGTTTATCTCTAGCATCTCGCCTCATGAGCACAGGGAATGTGCCGCCAACAACCCATGTGTGTCTGAGGGATTGAGCAAAAGCTATGGGAAGAAAAAATGGTGAAAATGAAAGTAACGAATGCTTCCTACTTTCTGTATCGTTGATTGGGTAATTTAGCTGCTTGTGTCAAGGGATCGAAGATCAGAATGAAATGACCTTTATATATAGCTGATTGATGCCAGAATGCTGGTAATGTAACCACAGCAAAAGTATAGGTAAGGAACACTGGCTCTCATTTACTACTGTGGTGACACCAAGTGTCTTAGAGGGCGGCCCCTTGGTGATGCAGCATGTTGCAGACACATTTATTATGGGCTTCGGACACTTTTTGCTCACTGCTCCGAGGAGGCGGCTTTGAGAAAAAGTGGACGAGACCACGATGCAGCACAGTGCGCTGAAATTGGGGTGTAGAAAGTAAGCAAAAAAAAAAGTTAGTCTAGAAAGCAAGAGCAGTCTAAGGGTATGTTCACACGGCTTAATTTGGGATGTATTTTGTGGCGTGCTGCGTCAATACGTGGCGAAATGCGCCCCAATAGTTACGGTAATCCACAGTTCTCATGGAGAACTATGGATTACGCCTCCTCTCCCCGTTCGTACAATGCGACGCGCAGGGAGAAAGTGATATGTCCATTATTCACGGCGTTTACGCGCCGAGGATAATGCATGCCTATGGGGCCGGCGGGCTGCCAGCCCTCCACCCAACCCCGTGGCAGCTCGTGCCAATCGGCGCAAGCTCCTGAGCACACAGCGTAATTGAACGCCGTGTAATAGTTATGCCGTGTGAACTTAGCCTAAGGGTATGTTCACACAGCGTGTTGAGTCCGTGTGAATATACAGTCATGGCCAAAAGTTTTGAGAATGACACAAATATGATATTTTCACATGATCTGTTGCCCTCTGGTTTTTATGTGTGTTTGTCAGATGTTTTTATCACATACAGAAATACAAGTGCAATCATTATTATGATTAACAAAAGCTTTTATTGACAGAATGAGTTAATGCAGCAAGTCAATATTTCCCAGTGTTGCCCCTTCTTCTTCAGGACCTCTGCAATTCTCCCTGGCATGCTCTCAATCAACTTCTGGACCAAATCCTGACTGATAGCGTTATTCTTGCACAAATCGATGCTTGCATTTTGTCACAATTTGTTGGTTTTTGTTTTCCACCCGTCTCTTGATGATTGACCAAAGTTCCAAGGGGATTAAGATCTGGGGAGTTTCAGGCCATGGACCAAAATTCTATGTTTTTGTTCCCTGAGCCATTTAGTTATCCCCTTTGCTTTATGGAAAGGGTTTGCTCCACATGCGGAAAAGGCATTGTTGATCACCAAACTGCTCTGGACGGTTGGGGAAGTTGCTCTTGAGGACATTCTGGTCCCATTCTTTATTCATGGATGTTTTTTAAAGCAAGAACTGTTAGAGAGCCGCTTCCCTTGGTGAGAAGCAACCCCACACATGAATGGTTTCTGGAATGCGTTACAGTTGGCATGAGACAAGATTTGGTGTTATCGCTCACCTTGTCTTCTCCGAACAAGCTGTTTTCCAGATGTTCCAAACATTCGGAAAGGGATTCATCGAGAAAATGACTTTACCCCAGTCCTCAGCAGGCCATCCCTGTACCTTTGGGCAGAATACAGTCTGTCCCTGATGGTTTTTCTGGAGAGAAGTGGCTTCTTTGCTGCCCTCCTGACACCAGGCCTTGCTCCATGAGTCTCCGCCTCACAGTGCATGCAGATGTACTCACACCTGCCTGCTGCCTTTCCCTGAGCAAGCTCTGCACTGCTGGTAGCCCGATTCGAAGCTGAAACACTTTTAAGAACGGTCCTGGGCTTGCTGGTCTTTCTTGGGCGCCCTGGAGCCTTTTTGTAAAATGGAACCTCTCTCCTTGAATTCCCTTTATGAAGCGATACAATTGTTGACTGAGGGGCAACTTTCTAGCTGCGATACTCTTCCCTGTTAGGCCAGTTTTGTGCAGTGCAATGATGACTGCACGTGTTTCTTTAGAATAACCATGGTTAAAAGAAGAGAAACAATGATGCCAGCACCAGCCTCCTTTTAAAGTGTCCAGTGGGGTGATTCTTACTTAATCATGACAAATTGATCTCCAGCCCTGTCCTCATCAAAACCCACACCTGTGTTAATGGAGCAATCACTGAAACGAGCTGTTAGTGCTCCTTTTAAGGCAGGGCTGCAATGAAGTGGAAATGGTTTTGGGGAAAAAGTTCTTTGTCTAGGGCAACTATTGACTTGCAATTAATTGCTGTTAAGCTGATCACTCTTTATAACATTCTGGAGTATATGCAAATTGCCATTATAAAACCTGATGCAGTAGACTTTGTAAAAATTAACATTTGTATCATTCTCAAAACTTTTGGCCATGACTGTATATTTAGATGCGTGTTTGCATCCATCTGTTGGACCCCAAGCGGACCCAAACATGTATCGTATAAATAGCAGTGTGATTTACATTGCTTTTAATATGAAACCCGAATCGGCGTTCACACTGCGTCTTTTTGATCCGTCCCAAGAATTGACATGTCAGTGATCCGAAAGACGCAGCAAGTGCCCTATTTTACACTACAGGGCGTGATCCTGCTGCATCCAACACGCAGCTATGATCGCCGCAGTGTTTTGGGATGCGATTTTCGGATCCAACACAGATCCAAAATTGTATCCCAAAACGCCATATGAACAGACCTTAAGGGTGCTTTCACATAGTACGGCTTTGTGGTGTATTTGCTGCGGTTTTCCCTTGCAGTACTGCACAGCAATTAAACTGCCTTTATTACCAGCTTCTTTCAGTTATCTAAACTGTATGGAAAGGTTACAGGTGAGTGATCAATTTCTGTGTTTATTTAGAATCTGCAGACTTCAAACACAATAATTGATCACTCACCTGTAACCTTTCCATACAGTTTAGATAACTGAAAGAAGCTGGTAATAAAGGCAGTTTAATTGCTGTGCAGTACTGCAATGGGAAAAACGCAAAAAAACCTGTATTGTGTGAAAGCTCTCTAAGGCTATGTTCACACGGCTTATTTCAGAACGGATTCAGGTCGGATTTCCGATCGTAAATCTGTTCCGAAATCTGTTGAAAATCAGTGTGAAATAAGTGTCACTAAAGCGTGACATGTATTTCGCGACGGATTTACAAACCACATTCATTATATGGGGTGAATCCGTCGCGAAATCCGGCTCAATAAGTGACAGGACCATTTTCCGGACGTTTTGCGGCCGCAAACCCGCAGCGCAATATAGCACGGAAATACGTGTCGCCTGAACGACGACACTTATTTCCCGTTGAAAGCAATATTAAATGGTCTGTTACTTATTTCAGACTGATTTCAGAACGCATTTACCATCGTAAGTACGGCGGCAAATCCGTTCTGAAATAAGCCGTGTAAACGAGCCCTAAGCGTATGTTCACCAGCGTTTTGCTTTAAGTTTTTCGGATCCGAAAAGCGTACTCAAAAGCGCTGCGTAGAACACATGCAATACGCACCTGAAGTGAGCTGCATGTTTGGATGCGTTTTTGCTGCAGCAGGATTGCACCCTATAGTTTTAAATGGGGCGTCTGCTGTGTCAACTGGATCAAGAATTGACATGACAGTTCTGTGAACAGATCCAAAAGACGCATCACAAACACCCAATATAAAACATGCATTGGCGATCACTTGTCTGAACGCTGATGTGTGTTTTGCATTGAAAGCAATGTAAGGAACACTGCACATTGTTAGATACGTGTTTGGGTCCATTTAGGGCCGGTTCACACGGCATATTCAAGCCGTAATTGCGGGACGTATACCGCCCGAAATTCCGGATTTAATAAGGGGCGGGGGGGCGCAGCTCCCCGACCCCATAGACAGCCATGATCCACGGCGTGTATCCCGCCAGGATAATGAACATGTCACTTTCTCCCGCCCGGCGTATTCGCCGAGCCGGGAGGAGAGACAGATTCCATAGGTCTCTATGAGAACTGTAGATTACCATAATGGCTGAGACGGATTGCAGCCGTATTGGCACGCAGTACGCGCGCAATAGGCTGCAATCTGTCCCTGGGGTGAAGCCCCGTAACAGGCCCCGGAGTCCAAAACATGGATCCAAAATAAGTCAAATGCATGTAAAACCCTGTAATCACATAACCGCAGCAATATAACGAGCATGACGTGTGATCCATTGGGGGATGTTAGCCGCTAAGGGTGTCCGAAGAACAATCTTACCGTCCGAAAGGCGAATGTTCTTCTCAAAAGGGGAGGGGCTCATCGCGGAAAAGACGCCCCCCCCCTCCCCCGCCGCAGGCCAATGGACGAGACAAAAGACAACAACCGTCCCCCACGACTTCGCTTCTGTCCTGTGCCGCTGAGAACGCCCTAAGGCCCCGTTCACACGATTATTTGCGATGGGTATTGGCGGCCCCCCCCCCGGGATGGGGAGCCAAAAGAAAATAAAACGAGGTTGCAGAAGCGAAGTACGCAATACTCGTTGGCAAAGTAATAGAAAGGGTATGAGATGCGTAGAAGATCAGAAGTAAAAAAAGAAAAAGGAAAAATAGACGAATAAGAAAATGAATAAAAAACGCTATAGAAATAGGAAAAGGCAATTAAGGCAATAATAGGCAGAAGATCTAGACGGTTTAGGTTAGCGAACGATTGGGACAAGGAATACGCGTCTCAGGTTTTTCCCCGCTGGCAATCTCGCGGGGGAGAAATTTGACCATGCACATATTACGGGGACGCGCCGAACAATGATTTCTATGGGCCGGGACGCGCCCCGCCGCTGAGCCTCCCCGTC
The DNA here is from genome assembly GCA_025379985.1 of Phyllomedusa bahiana. NCBI lineage: Eukaryota > Metazoa > Chordata > Amphibia > Anura > Hylidae > Phyllomedusa > Phyllomedusa bahiana. Next base: position 30,745 of record JAODAL010005924.1, on the reverse strand, counting down.
CCGCCCTTATTCGGGGTTTGCTGGCTAAAACGGCGCACAAATCCGCCGTTAAAAAGCTGTTGAAGGCAGAAGCGTAATACTTTTATTTCGCTTGTTGTGTAAAGGGTAAGTAGAAGAAATGTGGCGATACCTTTCAGAGGCGAGGTTTTTACTTTGGGAAGCTTTTTTAAGTATAGCTCTCTCTGTCAGACATGTTTTTAAAAAAAAAAATTGACTTTTATACACATCAGACCGTGATCTTCAAACGGTCTAAAAACCATTGAAAATAACAACCAATCTTCTCTATTAGATAATGATGGTAAATGAGGGCCAATGTGTTGAAGTGACTAATCTAATCAAGAAGTCCAAATTTTCCCGTTGGTTAGGTTAGATCGGCCTGTTGCATTTGATGGTGTTGCTGGGGGAACATTTTTGGGGGAGGAAACGCAATGCATTTCCTGCGGGCCCATTTGGGGATTTCTTTTTTGGTGCCATTTTTCCAATTTCTGTATCTTGGCGCATATTTTCATGCCGATACCACACTGATCTCGATGGTCAGAATGCTCGCCCGCGTACACAAGTTTCTCCGTCACGTGCTCCGCTCTACCAGTGTCGGGAATCTGTCACAATGAACCGGCTATGTGATCTGTGGGCGGCATGGTATAGAGCAGGAGGGGCTGAGCAGATTAAAATCCAGTTTTGTAGAGAGAGATTCAGTAGAACTTGTATTTTATTTATTTAAAGGGAATGTGTCATGAAAAAATGAGTCATTGTTTAAGTCCCGTTTTTATGTTAAACACATTTTTTTAGCAATTTTTGGTTGATTTTTTTTTTTTTCACATCACTTTCAATATTTAATAATTCTTAAGTCCTGCAGTTCTCACTTTGGCCACTAGGCCTTGTTTGCACTGCTTTAACAGCCGTCAGAGAGATGCTTTACAGTAGCTTCATGCACATAGGAGACTTAAAGGGGTCGTCTCCCCTCAGAGTTTCATAGATGCATCCTGTCACTTCCTGGTCAGACTGTAATTAGCATACGAGCACTGTGCGTTCACTCTGTGTTTTCAGTCTGTTAATTAGTTTAGATTAGCTTAGAAGCTTCTCTGAAACTGCTAGCACGAGATTTATCTAAAGTAAACAGCAGTACTTACTAGCTTTTGTCTGAAACTTCAGATAACACACATGATCTCACTCTGACCTGTGTGATGAGGTCACTCCCTGCTATCACATAGAACAAACAGCAGGGGAAGAGGAGTACACAGGTCGGTCACTGGGGGAACCAAATACAGCCAGGAAGGGGATAATATCACTTGTAGCTCCTTAACGAAAAAAAGATGAACAAAGCAATGTATTTGGAAAATGTCTTAATTTAGTGTTCCCTATATTTTGAAAGCTATTCTTTGTAGCGAGGCAACCCCTTTAAGACTGACTCAGTCCCATTGACTTCTATAGGAGAGTTTTCTGGGCATGCTCTGTGACCTGGGAAGAAGTCACTCTGCAGGGAGCTGAGCTGTAATATCTCCTTTACAAACAGAAGCGAGGTCACTAGTGTGAGGGGAGCTGAATTTGGCTTTTTAGGCTGCATCCACACGACACAGGATAAAAAGGACAAGTATTTGAACAGTATTTTACACAGAAACGTGAGGACTTTTAACTTGGTTTTCACATTTTGATTCACATTTTTGTCGGAATTTGATGCAGTTTTCGGATTCTGGTTTGAAATAGTTTTTTCTTCATAGAGGATTTTTGAGTTTTTGGATGCAGATTCACGCCAACATTTGCACACAAAGCCTTTTGGTCATTTTTCATGCCATCCCATTAACTTCAGTAGTAAAGACTGAGCATGTTGTAAGATTTTTTGAAATCCGACCTTAGAGTCTGAGTGGTGTGGATTTTTAATGAGGTCTATGAGAATGGTTTACAGTCGGCTTTTGGCGGTTTTTAATATCTGGATCTGTGTGGATTTGTGTCTGGAAATGCTCGCTGTGTGGACGGACCCTCGGGGGACGGCCACGCAGCGGCGACAAAGAAACCCACCGGTATTTTATCGTCCTTTGAGCAGTTTGGGTGGGGGGGCGGTTTCTGGCCGTGGTTTGTGGATTCAGACGTCCCCCTAAACATTGAACACTACATTTACGGCCCGGGAAGCAAGGGCGTGTCCTAAGGTGTTTTTTTTTTTTATGGTTTTTAATGTCTGGATCTGTGTGGATTTCTTTCTGGAAATGCTTAGTGTGTGGATAGACCCTCGGTAAGATCACGAGGCAGTAAACATTGAACAGTACATTTTCCCCCAAGCAGAAGAATGTGCGGGTTATAAGTTTTATTATTTTTTTTCTTTCAGATTTAAAATCTGATCATGTCTATATGGAAGTTTGACAGACTATTTTTAAATCCAAAAACTGACTGAAATCGCTGCCCTGCGGACGTATCCTTAGGGTTTGTACCATGCCAGACTTAAAGGGGTTGTCTCGCTACAAGGATTTCTTTTTATGTTAAAGATCTTGCAAAAACAAGTTAATGTGCAATATGTGTCCATTAACAGTGTCCTACCTATTCCTAGATATCCCCTCTTGTATGGGCTGCATCAGCTTCTGTGGTCGCTATAGCTACAGACCTGTTTGATCTCTCCTGATAGGCTGCCAGCACTGGTTGCTATACCTACAGACCTGTTTGATCTCTCCTAGTAGGCTGCCAGCGCTGGTTTCTATAGCTACAGACCTGGCTTCTACTGCAGCCTAATGGAAGCCAGTAAACACGCCCCTGAATTCAAAGTGGAACCAAGAAAACAGGTCTGAGGTGAGATGAATCAGTGTAGTGAGACAACCCCTTTAAACCTGGCTATATACATGTGTGTGAGGCTGGTTTAGTTCAATGCAGTTTTCTTCTTTTTGAAGGGAAAATGACCTGGAAATTGCGATACTTGCAGGAATTTGTAACGTGTGTATTGTTGATGGCTGTCACATAATGGGAGTATCAGGAGCTGCCATTGGGCTGGGCCGGCGTCGTGTCTTGCTAGGGAGCTCCTGGTCCTTGTGGTGTTATGCCCAGAGCTGTTTTCGGTTTCCCTGGAGACAATCTTATGCGTTAACTATGTTTTGTTCCTTTCCTCCTCTCTTCTGGGTCAGAGGTCGCACTGTTACTTCTGAATGACTCAAATTGGCCACATCCACAATGGGAGCCATGTCTACAATCTGAGGCCAGACCTCTCCATCGAGACGGCCATTCTGGGACTTCACTGCTGTTATAGAACTTTCTTTTAGGCTGATTGAGGTTAGAACTTTTATTACACGTTCCCTGTTGTGAAGATGTGTAAGAAGGTCTGGATTCAAAGCCTCAGGTGGCAGTGGTATCCCTCATGGGGGGACAAATTGACTAAATCAACCATGCCCGTCCTTGAAGGCCGATCTGAAGTTTGCTAGAGAGCATTTGGATGATGCAGAAGAGTATTGGGAGAATGTCATATGGTCAGCTGAAACCAAAGTAGGACGGTTTGGTAGAAACACAACTCGACGTTGAAGCTCAGAAGTTCCTGTTACTCCCTTCGCCTCGCTGGTGGTTTCTGCTAATGATTGACCTGTAGGAGCCATATTGCCTCCTTTATTGCACTATTCAATGTGGATCCAAATCACCTCTGCATTGGTGGCTGCAATATCCAGTATGTTATAGAACTGACATAAGGTGATACATTGGGGCAGATTTATCAGTAGTGTCTAGCCCTTAGACAGTGTAAAGTTAGACTATACAGTCTTGCAGTGCGCCACACATCGTAGTGTTCACCAGTCTGGTGCAGGTTAGAGCTGTTTAACCTTTTCTAAGCCGGGCCCCTCTTCCATGAGCTGTTTTGCTGAGGCTATGCCCCTTTTGTCGTACGAGACACAGAAATATCAAGAAACTGTCTGAAACACATAAGAAGTGTGGTGTAAACCATGTATGCCATTATTGCTGGTGTAAATTGTGCCAGAATTCTGTCTCGGCTGCCTTGGGAAATATGCCCCATTGTGTGCTCTTTAGGGTATGTTCATGTGTCTGACTTCTCCTATCGGAAAAATACAACGTGTAAGGGTATGTTCACACGGCGTATTGGATACGCGCCCCTACTGTCCCGCGCTGGATATGCGCTGTGAATAGCTGCAGTGGTCATGTGAAGAATGAACGGGGAAGACATCTGTCAGAATGAACACAGCGATAGAGCGAGAGCTTCTTTTCTTTTCTTCTTGCCCGGACGGACTGACAAGCTTTTTTTTAGTGGTGGAATACCCCTTTAAAGAAAGCTGTAAAGTCATGTCCTGCTGCATTCAGCCAAATCCTGAAATCCACACAGATTTAGTCTTTAAAATGTAAGTGGGATTATTAAAAAGAGAAGATGCCCTTGTTCTGCAGCATAATAACATCTGCTCAGAAATGACAACATGAGTAATGTTTGACTATGGTAAATTGTGTTTTCTCAGCCCCTTCAGACATCACTTAATGTAAGGCGGAGCATTTAGGCCTTGTTCACACTTGCATTGTGCTCTATTTGGAACTATAAGGGTATGTTCACACGGGGTAATTTCGGCGTGCATTTTGCCGCGTATTTGCGCTCTAATACTAGCGAGATGCGTGCCGAAATTATGGTAATCCATAGTTCTCTATTACGCCTCCTCTCCCCGGGCGTACAATACTTATTTCATTTCAGAAGGGCTCAAATAATGAAGTTAAAAAAATACAAATTTTAAACTAATGGAAAACAAAAAGACTGACGTTTCAGTCATCTCACCTATTCTGCTCCTTTCCACCTACTGACCCCAGGCTACCCATTTCAGTCTCATCCCCCAACCTACTTTATTTGTTTCCTTTCTTCCTTTTCACTATTTTGTAGTAATTGTCTCTCTCCCTTATAAGGTTCATGTCACCCTTGTTATGCATCTCGGATAGCTCTATATATGTTATATAACGTGTATATAAATAGATCTATAGATATGTATAAGTGATCGATCTATCCCCCTATCTGTTCATTCTGTGTGGATAGATCTACACAGGGATTGAAAACCCAAATCCAAAACTAGGTTTTCCAGTCGGTTTTCAGCCCCCCCCCCCCCCATTGACTTCAGTAGTAAATTTTCCATCCTTTTCCTAGTGAAATATGGCCGATTATTGAAGATGTTGAAAGTATTTTTTAAACAAACGTCGATTTTGACATCCAACGTCCGATATATAGACTACAGAGCTGATTTTTATTGTCTACGGCGATGGTTTTACAGTCGGAATTTTGACTGTTTTTAAATCCCAAATCCCTAAGGCTATGTTCACACGGCTTATTTTGGGGCGTGTTTTGCCGCGTATTTGCGCTTCATACGCCAGGAAATGCGTCCCATAATTACGGTAATCCATAGTTCTCACAGAGAACTATGGATTACGCCTTGTCCCCCCGCGCGTACGACTATATTGTACAGTGACATGTGGCCCCCATCCTCCCGGCACAGACGCACACTGATCAGCGCGACTCCCAAATGAGCTGGGGTATTGCGGTGCGTACGGTACTTCGCCGCAATACATCATGTGAACATACCCTAAGGACAACATTGCTTTCTGTTTTATTAATTGATTTACTTTTTAAGTATTCCCTTTCTCCTGGATGCCCCCGGACCTGAGATGACTGCTAACACCGAGGTAGCACTCAGGGCATTCATGGGATTCTGTTAACGGTGAACGTGTCCCCTTCATCACCAAGGGCAAAACTATAGATGTCCTATTTGTTTCAAAGGAACGGGCACACGTCTAAAGATCTGTGTGGATGTGTGTAAATAATGGACAGTGGGTGCCTAATTTTCTTAAAGGGGTTGTCTCACTACGTTGATTCATCTCACCTCAGTCCTGTTTCTTTTTGAATTCAGGGGCGTGTTTAGTGGCTTCCACTAGGCTGCATAGCCCACACAAGCCCTCTTGTGTGGGCTATGCAGGAAAAAGAAAACAGTGGACCCGGCGCACGTGGAGAATAAAATAAAGCCCGAGCTAAAGGCTTATTTAAAAAAGTTTGTCAATTTATTCTTAAAAATGCAAAGGGATTGCCAGCGACCCACGGCTGCCGTATCAAGGGCTACGGAATATAAAGAGCCCCACAAATGCATAGGAGTGTTGTGCCTCTAAATTAAGAGCGCAACCTCAAGAGGTGAGCGAACCTTTTACTTCTCTTTATTCATCATTATTCAAGGACTATTACACTATTGTGCTCCCCTTCCCTCTTTTTCTTTATTGTTCTCTCTTGTATGGGCTGCATCAGCTCCTCAGGTTGCTATAGCTACAGACCTGTTTGAGCTATCCTGATAGGCTGCCAGCACTGGTTGCTATAGCTACAGACCTGGCTTCTACTGCAGCCTAGTAGAAGCCAGTAAACACGCCTCTGAATTCAAAATTAAACCAAGAAAACAGGACTGAGGTGAGATGAATCAATGTAGTGAGACAACTCCTTTAAGGGCAGATGCTAGTATACTGCAGTGTAGAACTGCACAGCCCCCAGGCAGGTGGCCAATATGCCTAGACCAGGGACACCTGAGCATTGGGGTACGTTCACACAGCGTGTTGAGTCCACGTAAACATACGCTTCTAGATAGGTGTTTGGATCCGTCTGTCGGACCTTAAATGGACCCAAACACGGAGCTAAAAAATAGCAGTGTGATTTACATTGCTTTTAACTGGAAACACGCATTGGCGTTCACACGAGTGATCGTCGATGCGCGTCTCACTGCGTCTTTCGGAGCCGTTCCGAAAGACGCAGCAGGAGCCCTATTTAAAACTATAGGGTGCGATCCTGCTGCATCCAACATGCATGTAAACACGCAGCTGTGTGTTGGATCCATTTAGGATAGTTGAGGGCCGTGTTGCACCACATGGTCAGTAAAAGGCCAAGATGTCACTTAAAGAGAATCTCTCGCCAATTTTTTTTTTTTGAGCTAATCACAACAAGACTGATACAAATTCTATTCTTTCTTTCTGATTGATTTCTCAATTTGGTCATCTGTATATGATTGTGGGGAAAGCTTTCTTGCCTGAGCTGCTTTTAACAGCATTCAGAGAGATGCTTTACAGCAGTTTTGTGGACATAGGACTTCTATAGGAGAGTTTTCTAGACATGCTCTGTGACCTGGGAAGAGGTCAGTGTGCAAGGAGGAGGAGAGGGAAAGCTGTGACATCTCCTATTGTGACTGGTGGATCCAGCGTTATCTATACATATTGGTTTCACCTTTCATTGTAATCCTGCTTGTGCTGATAATGAGGAGACTGATGAAAACCTCTCTCTACAGAACAGGAAGTGTCAGACTATTATTAGGCATAGTGGCCAAAGTGAAAACTGCAGGACTTAAGAATTTTTTTTAAAACTATTGATAGTGATATGGAAAATTAAAAAAAAAAAAAAGCATAACTGAAAATTCTTAAATGTGTTTACCGTAAAAACATGAGCTAAACAATAGGTAATTTTTTGATGACCCATTCCCTTTAAGGATGTATAATAGCCCCTTCCTCCTCTTTCCCACAGAGCTTCCTACCTCGGCTGGTCACTAAGGTGCCTGGGTAGGGCTGTCAGAGTTGGGCCGCCTCCAGTGCGGTGTGGAGGTGCGCTCCAGAGCTCTGAATCCAAGATGGCGTCTGCGCCCTGTGCTGGCCCTGCTGCCTGTGTCCTCAGGGGAATGTGATCTTTCTGCATCCGGACCTTCTCCGCCCCTGCTTGCTGTGTCTGAGCCCTGGAGGGCCACACTTCATTACATAGAGGGGCAGATTTTGACACATGTGGCCTAGACATTTGCGTCTGTGGGTTGTTTGCTGTCAGTGGTTTCTTCTCCTCTCTGTAGTCAGAGCTTGCTTTGTGGCAGACAGGTTTTTTTTCCTGTACAGGAATGTGGGGTGTATTGCATTTTTCACTACAACAATAGAAAGGTCTGCATTTAAGGCAATGAGCAGATGCCTTCAGCTGAGTACAGCCCCATTTGTCTTAACTACAGCTGGATGGTGGTGCTGATGCTTTCTCCAGACAATAGGGAGAGTTCACACTGTTTATGCTGCAGGTCACATTGTGTTTAGGGCGCGTTCACACGGCAAAGGACAACAGCTCTCTTTGCCTCAGCAGAACTGTCATTTCAAGCGGTTTTTGGACTGTTTTGTCACACAAATTGGTCTGTTTTTCGTCTGTTTTTGGATTTTGAACTGTTTTTGTCCTGGTTTTCCCAGCGGTTTTTGGACTGTTTTTCAAGCTGAATAGTGTACTGAGTGCAAAAGTATTCCTGATTGGTGCAAGAACCATGTTTTTTATATCCACAATTTAACAATGATGCATAAAGGCCAACTTTTTCACTTTAAGGGCCCATTTAGGGCGCGTTCCCACCGCACCGGACAAATACCGGTCGGTTTGCCGGCCGGTATTTGTCCTGTTTTGCGCCCGTCCCCACGGCCGCGGGAGAGGACGGCTTTTCTCCGCGATGAGCCCTCCCCCTTCACATTTACATGCACAGATTCCATCCGAAAACCAGACGGAAGATTGTGCATGTTCAATGTTTTGCGGCCGGAAAACCCGTGCAGTGGGGACTGCTGCATGGGTTTTCCATAGAGAACCATTGTGCTAGTTTTCGGCCGGTTTTTCAGGCGGTCTGAAAAACCGCAACCCGGCTTAAAAACCACCCGAAAACCCGTGCAGTGGGGACATGCCTTTACACGGCACCGGTTTGTCCACGGAGGGGAGATGGAGGGGGGGGGCGCTTTTCTACACGATGAGCGTAGAAAAGCCCTCCCCCTTCACATTCACTTGCACATATTCCGTCCGAAAACTGAACAGAAAAATATGTATGTTCAGTGTTTTTCGGGCGGCCGACGGGCGAAAGAATCGCCGGGCGGAAGACCCGTGCAGTGGGGACTGCTGCACGGGTTTTCCATAGGAGCCTGTTGTGCTCGTTTGCGACTGGTTTTTTCAGACGGTCTGCAAAACCGCAAACCGCCTGAAAAACCGTCCGCAAACCCGTGCCGTGGGGACATGCCCTAAGCACATGTGCATGTTAACAGCATAAAAATTTGGTAGTTTAGCCTAAAAAGAGGATTTATAGACTCCTGTTCACACTGAAGTGCTTTGCAGGATCTTCTGTGTAAAAAAAAAAAAAAAAAAAGTGCAAAAGGACCTCCAAAAACACCCCCACTATAGGTGGGGTCATCCTTCATTTTGTTTTTGCAAAAAACCGTGCCAAGAAACCGCTTAGTTTTGAGCGGTTTACATTGACGCCAATGTTAATCTTCCGTCTAGAAACCAGTTGGAAGAATGAACATGATCAATGTTTTGCGGTCCGCCGGTTGTGTGAGAAAGCTCCCAGCGGAAAAACAGTGCATTGGGGACTGCTGGACGGTTTTTACATTGAAGTCTATGGGAGAGAGTTGGTTGCAGGTTTTCAGACGGTTTCTAAAACCGCAAACAGTCTGAAAAACCGGCCGCAAACTTTTACATGGGCCGCTATGGAAAATCCGCGTAGCAGCCCCCACGGCACGGGTTTTCCGCCCGAAAAACATAGAACATGTTAATTTTTCCGTCCGGTTTTCGGATGGAATATGAACATCTCAATGGGAAGGTGGTGGTGGTGGGGGGGGCTTTTCTTCGCTCATTGCCTAAGAGAAAAATACTGTGTTACACCACCCAAATGTGATCCTATAGTGGTGCAGAATAGCGCACAGCAGCAGATAACATGAACACATGCCATCTCTACAATAGAGGAGTTTCTGGGCCTTCTCCTTTAAAGCAGAGCATGTGCAGAAATGTGTAGTCTGGGCTCCACAGCTGGACGGCATGAACCGCTGGCGGTGACCGCCCGCTTGGCAATCATTTAGGATTTTTCCATAGTCTTGGATTGAAAAACTAGTTCACTTCAGTTAAGAAATAAAGCTCCGTGCAGCTGGATTTTCAGTCATTACTTTGTAAATGGTTTATAAAAGCTGCCTGCAAGTGAGGCTTCATTTTATATACTTAGCTGCATTGTAAATGCTTCCTTCACATCAAAGATTTCCTTCTCTCCTTCTGTGTAGCATTTACAAAATACATAGTGTTTCCTCTCTCTGCAGCGCTTTAATATTCATTTCTACATGTGTTTTTATAGCAGCATTGCTCTTAAACCATTGTGAAAGTGGGAACCAGGCCCCATGCACATGGAAGAACTTGTGCATCGATACTCGGTGCCCATACAGTTCTGTACTACAAAGTAGCTGTAGGTACTTGTTTTAATTATAATGGCCCCACGGGCATGGCAGGTCCTGGATGTCAGCACACAGTGACCGAACAGTTCCCAAACATAGCTCTTCTGGCACTCCACGTATCTAATTTGCTAATACCCTGTTTTCCTGAAAGTAAGACAGTGTCTTATATTAGTTTTTGCTCCTAAAGACGAGCTAAGACTTCTTTGTAGGTGATGTCTTATTTTTCCATGAGCAAGAATTCACATTTATTGTTGAACAAAACATCAACATGTATTAATATACTGTAGTGATTTCATCACAAACATCAGCAGCCAAACTCTGAACTGCATAAAAAAAATGCACTGTGTCTTATTTTCAGGGGTGTCTTCTTTTCGGGGAAACAGGGTATGATGTCCCCATGCACGTGTCTTTGTCGGTATATGGTGCCTCTACAGCTCCCTAACACGTCACTTCAGGCACTCCATGTATCTAATTTGGTGGCACCATGCACCTTACATGATGTCCCATTGCACTTTTCAGATTGTTTGTTAGTACTCGGTGCCCCTGTTGTTCCCTAACATGGAGCTTCAAGCACTTCATGTTTCTGATATCATATCCCCATGGACATGGAAGGTCCTGTATGCAGGCTCTTCATGTTTCTGATGGCCCCATGGACATGGCAGGCCCTGTATGTAGGCTCTTTATGTTTCTGATGGCCCCATGGACATGGCAGGTCCTGTATGCAGGCTCTTCATGTTTCTAATCTGATGGCCCCATGGACATGGCAGGTCCTGTATATAAGCTCTTCATGTTTCTAATCTGATGGCCCCATGGACATGGCAGGTCCTGTATGCAGGCTCTTCATGTTCCTAATCTGATGGCCCCATGGACATGGCAGGTCCTGTATGCAGGCTCTTCATGTTTCTAATATGATGGCCCCATGAACATGGCAGGTCCTGTATGTAGGCTCTTCATGTTTCTAATCTGATGACCCCATGGACATGGCAAAACCTGTATGTAGGCTCTTAATGTTTCTGATGGCCCCATGGACATGGCAGGTCCTGTATGTAGGCTCTTCATGTTTCTGATGACCCCATGGACATGGCAGGTCCTGTATGTAGGCTCTTCATGTTTCTGATGGCCCCATGGACATGGAAGGTCCTGTATGCAGGCTCTTCATGTTTCTAATCTGATGGTCCCATGGACATGGCAGGTCCTGTATGCAGGCTCTTCATATTTCTAATCTAATGGCCCCATGGACATGGCAGGTCCTGTATGCAGGCTCTTCATGTTTCTAATCTGATGGCCCCATGGACATGGCAGGTCCTGTATGTAGGCTCTTAATGTTTCTAATCTGATGGCCCCATGGACATGGCAGGTCCTGTATGTAGGCTCTTCATGTTCCTAATCTGATGGCCCAATGGACATGGCAGGTCCTGTATGCAGGCTCTACATGTTTCTAATCTGATGGCCCCATGGACATGGCAGGTCCTGTATGCAGGCTCTTCATGTTTCTAATGTGAAGGCCCCATGGACATGGCAGGTCCTGTATGCAGGCTCTTCATATCTCTAATCTGATGGCCCCATGGACATGGCAGGTCCTGTATGCAGGCTCTTCATGTTTCTAATCTGATGGCCCCATGGACATGGCAGGTCCTGTATGCCGGCTCTTGTTGTTTCTGATGGCCCCATGGACATGGCAGGTCCTGTATGCAGGCTCTTCATATATCTAATCTGATGGCCCCATGGACATGGCAGGTCTTGTATGCAGGCTCTTCATGTTTCTGACGGCCCCATGGACATGGCAGGTCCTGTATGCAGGCTCTTCATGTTTCTGACGGCCCCATGGACATGGCAGGTCCTGTATGCCGGCTCTTCATGTTTCCAATATGATGACCCCATGGACATGGCAGGTCTTGTATGCAGGCCCTTCATATATCTAATCTGATGGCCCCATGGACATGGCAGGTCCTGTATGAAGGCTCTTCATGTTTCTAATATGACGGCCCCATTGACATGGCAGGTCCTGTATGCAGGCTCTTCATCTGTCTAATATGACGGACCCATTGACATGGCAGGTCCTGTATGCAGGCTCTTCATGTTTCTAATCTGATGGCCCCATGGACATGGCAGGTCCTGTATGCCAGCTCTTCATTATCTATCTGATGGCCCCTTTGGACATGGCAGGTCCTGTATGCAGCTCTTCAATTTAAATTTGATTCGTAATGGTTTAATGAAGGTCCTGTATAAGGCCCCTGGCTCTCATGTCCTAATTCTGATGGCCAGGATATAAGTCTTATATGAAAAGACTTTTCATATTCCAATATGATGACACCATGGACATGTAGACCTGTAGAGAGCTCTGAGCATGATCCTAAATGATAGCGTCCGTATTGGAAAATGGCAGGTCTTGTATGCAGGCTCTTCATGTTTCTAATCTGATGAGCCCCATGGACACTGGCAGGTTCGAAGGGCAGGCCTTCATTTTCAATTGATGGCCCATGGACTATGGCACCCTGTAAATGCACATCTATTTACCTAATAAAGATAAACACCACACAGGACAATAGCAAAAATCCTTTTTATGCAGGCTATATGTTTCAATTATACGGCACCATGGGGCTAAAGGTCATTATGCCGGCTCTTCAGTTTCTGATGGCCCATGGACAGGCAGGTCCTGTATGTCTTCATTCAGTGCACCTATAGACCCTAAATGCAACACTTTAGGTTTCACCGTATGATTTCTCTATTACATTGTTGTAGACTTTTTTTTCACCATACAAGCAATGTTTGTGGATGGAAGTGCCTCGATAATATAACATCCAGTATTTTGCCTTGAGAAATACAAGGGTAGTGGGGCCCAAAGACTTCTGTGGGTGCCTTTTATCTGCTTTCATACAGCTCGGTGGTCAATTGCGTTATATTGCAGCCTTCTGAAAGGAGCCCAGCAGGTAATTGTATGGACTCTGCTCACATTATGTGTTCACTTTTTTGTATATATAATTAAACACTACATTTGTAAAATATACCGATATATTTTTGAATAGTAAGTAATAGAGAGTGCTGCACTGCTGCTAATTTTTAGAGGTTTCCTGTAATTTATGTCCTGAAGCAAACTATACTTAAACATGTTTCATGTGTACATGGCCTGGTGGATACAGCCCTTTACTATGACTTAAGCAATGCTGGCTTCTAGATTACCCTAAATAGGTTCTAGAACATAAATGGGAGGTTTCCTCTTTCAGGGTATCTTCACACACGGCGAAGCTGCGTTGAATTTTTTGTGTGGATTTGTTGCAGATTTATCACGGTTTTTACTGTGGATTTTTCTTCATTGATCAGAACGTGAGCAAATAAAACGTACAGAAAAGGTTTCTCTGCAGATTTTTAGCGCAAATTTTGCCTCCTCCCATTGAAGTCAGTATAGAAAAATCCACAGTTAAATCTGCGCCAAAGTGTGCAGCAGATCTGCTCTGTGTATAGGTACGTCTGCACGGCAAGCGTCTTCAGACGGTTTTCGGATTTGAAAACTGTCAACCATCCTTGTATAAGTCAATAGAAAATCCGTCCAGTAGTCCACATTGCGCGGTTTTCTAATGGGCGGATTTTCACATCGCCGGCGTTCTGAAAAACTCGGAATATGCACAATCTTCCACCCCGGTTTTCGGGCAGAGAGTGTGCTATTCGGTGGTTTAAAGGGGACCGGTCCCCAAAACCATTCAAAAGACGGTAAAGTACCAGCTGGATTGTTAGGGCGCGTTCCCACGGCACAGGACAAGTACTGGCCGGTTTTTGTCCTGTTTTGCGGCCGTCCGCGATGAGCAGAGAAAAGCCCTCCCCCCTTCACATTGGCTTGCACAGATTCCGCTTGCACAATGTTTTGCGGTCGGACTGCGGGCGGAAAAACCGCCGGACGGAAAACCCGTGCAGTGGGGACTGCTGCACAGGTTTTCCATAGAGCCTCGTTGTGCTCATTTTCGGCCGGTTTTTCAGGCGGTCTGAAAAACCGGCTGAAAAACTGTGCCGTGGGGACATGCCCTTTAGTAGAATTCGACTGGCATTTTAACCTTGCTGTGTGACCGTACGGCTGATTTTGACACTAGAGGCAGTCCCCGACTTACATTGTTCTGACTTGCATCTGTCCCCTAGTTACAAACTGAGACTTGTGGGGCGTGCTGGCACTTGTAGTTTCATGTTCCACGCATATAGCTGTGGAATGACAGGTTCCAGCATGTCACAGCAGCACATGAGGTAAAAATGAGGTGAAATCTTCTTAACAGGGGCACAGACAGCAAAACAAATGTAAAAACCCTTCCCTGCACTATCCGAAACTAAAAACAAACCTTTTGTGCTGGAGTTACATATAATAAATCTACCTGTTCCGACTTGCATACAAATTCAACTTAAGAACAAACCTACAGTCCCTATGCTGTTCGTAACCCGGGGACTGCCTGTATTTTCGTTGTTGTTTTCAGAGTGTTACCTCGCCTAAAATTGTATCAAAAGAGCCTTCAAAACTCACCAGTTCATTTTTATTGATTCTTATGTAAACAGTGTTGTAGTTCACACGACAAGTTTTTCCGTACTTCTTTGGACGATGTTTTGAATACTGAAAAAAACAAAGTGTCAGGTAAATTCCTGAAGCGTTTTCAACTCTGAAAATCTCCATGGGGAATCAATAGGGGGCTTGAAAACCTCAGGACGGGTTTTGATGCACTTTTGGCTAATTTTTCGGTGCGTTTTTTGCCCTGGCTATTAATCTGTGTGGGTGTTTCAGAAAGGAAACGGTGTTGGAAAACCTCGTCGACAATCTGATCAAATCCTTGTGTGAGACGCTTTTCAGGCAATGTATTCAGCGTTCAAATCAGCCGTGTGAACTTGCCCTACGGCTGCGTCTACACGGCAGAGTGTAAAATACTGAATGGGGCATCCGAAAGTACTGGTCGGATTCTAATTCAAATCCAACCAGTATTTTCGGACGCCCCATTCAATAGAACAGTGCCATAATCCGCCATTTTCCGGTTTTGACATCCGACCTCAGTAAATCCGAGCAGTGTAGAATAGAGCACGGATTTTCTATTGATTTCTATTGAGATGATTATACAGTCAGATTTTTGAGGATACAACAGTAAATCTGTCCTGTGGAGACATAGCCTTAGGGCATGTCCCCACGGCACGGGTTTTCTGCCGGTTTGCGGTTTTTAAGACCACCTGAAAAACTGGCCGAAAATAAGCACAATGGTGCTCTATGAAAAACCCGTGCAGCAGTCCCCACTGCACGGATGGTCCGCCCGCAAAACATTCAACAAGCACAATCTTCCGTCCGGTTTTCGGACAGAATCTGTGCTTGTGAAGGGGGGGGGAGAAAAGCCAGTACTTGTCCTGTGCAGTGGGGACGCACCCTTAGGCCGTGTTCACACGGCTTATTTGTCTGCGGATTGGCACCATACTCCGCGCCGGATTTGCGCTGCAATACGGCGCCAATCCGTCGGAGTCATTACGGTAATCCACTGCTCTCATAGAGAACAGTGGATTCCGTCGCTCCTCCCCGCTCGGCGAATCCGCCGCGGGGGGAGAAAGTGACATGCACATTATTTACGGCACGTACGCGCCGTAGATAATGACAGTCTATGGGGCTGGGGAGCGGCGCCCCCATCCCGCCCCTTATTCACGCCGGATTTGCGAGCGCAATCCGGCTCACAAATCCGCCGTGAATAAGCTGTGTGAACACGGCCTTAGGGTGCTTTCACACGGTGCGTTTTTGATGAGTTTTTTTGGATGCGTTTTTTGTGCAACAATGTATATCATTAATTGCTGTGTCTTTCTGCACAAAAAAAACATCCAAAAAACGCATCAAAAACGCACCGTGTGAAAGCACCCTTAGGTTGGTTTTACATTTGGGTGTTTTTTTTGTTTGTTGTTGTTTTGGGGGAAAAGTGCCAGTTCAGTTTTTGTTGCAGATTTTTGAGCTAGAAATGGAGGAGTGTAACGCTTCCTTTATATTCTCATTCTTTTTCTTTTTATCTTTTGCACAGAAACTCAATTAAAATTGCAACCTTAATTAAAAAAAAAAAAAAACGTGAGCAACCACCTTGCAGTTTGGTTTATGTGTAGCAGTTGCGTCGGACAAGATATGACTATGATGTGGCTGTAACCGCACAGACCGACAATTTTGTGTGGTGTTCAAAAAACTTCAGCTATGAGCAATTTGCTTGATTATGGCCACCTGCTTAAATGTGATAATTACCTGATTATTATAAGGGTGTTCCCATGAAGCCACTATTAACAAGTCATGTCGTAGATTACTAGCCGGCCTCCTATGAATGGGGAGATGGCTGTGCTTGCGCAGCTCTCCAATGTTCATATCTATGGGAGTTCCGAGCTTGGCTATATTCTGCACTTCAATGGAAATGAGTAGGGGCGAGCGCAAGCGCAACCCTCTCCCCATTCACCAGGGCTGGTTCATTCCTACAACAGGCCAACCTGTTAGCAGGAAGGGACTTGGTGGAAACACCCTTTAACTTCAGCTTCAAGCTTTTTCCTTGTTATCTTGAAGAAGCATGGATCGCGGGTCAGTGCGGTTTCGGACACATCGTGACTGCGCTGTTCAATAATCAGAACGTTTACCGAATTATTGTTTAATTAGTGGAGAGTCAGTGAGGGTTTGTGCAGTTGAGACCATACTAACTTATACACTTGTTTATTGATCTGGGAGGTCAGTGGTAGTGGCTCATGTAGAAATAATTGGTGCAGAGATCGTGACGAGGGTGTTCACCTTGCTAGAGACGTGACCTTTGCCATGAGACATGTGTCATACTTTACATCCACTTGTTCTTGTTTCTTTAGTTGTAGGAATTTCCCTCAGAATTTCTTCTGTGGGATGAGTGATGTCAGTCACTACTTCCAGATGCGCCCCTCCTCCTCCTCCAGAGTCTCCGGGAATTCAGGAGGGTTGGAAGCTGGCTCATTTTCCACTCCTCCCCTCCTTTAATCCCTGTGCTGCATTAATGAGGACGGCACCGCAGAACCTGCTCACATCTAAAGCATTCAAGTTGTTGGAGTGTCTGTGCCCACAGGAGATGTAGTCTTCTCTGCTTGTCTTTGGGTTGTAACTTTTTGTAGTTTTGGTAACGGCAAGCTATTGACTGTCATTGTGTGTTGTATTCTGTACATGCATTAGTTAGTTGGATCTCCTAATACAGTGAAAAGATAAACCAATAATTCTTAACTATTTTTCAAATGTCAAGTAACACTCCATACCTTGTATAACAGGAGCTGGAGCAGCGGGAGCAACTATCTCTGCAGATCGCTGGGAGGAATTCAAGGGCTATATGAGGGTAGACGTGGTCATTTTATAGAATAGCGCTGCTTTCCTGGATACTCGTTTTTGCATGGTCTCCCTGATATAAATCTCCCCAGCGATTACCATTAGCTGCTGCTGTAATAGCACTCCACAGTAATCTTCCTACCAGCAAACGCTCTGGGATTTTGTAGGACGTGAACACTTATTACAGGAACGTGGTGCTAAAAAGTTCATTTTTTTTCCCCCATCTTTTATTCTATTTTCTTGTGCTGCTTCCTGGCGTGGTGTCATCACTCACCTCTAAAGTGAATTTGATCCATGGGCTTCTGTGAAGCTTCAGAATTATTAGATATTGGTTCTAGTAGGCCTGCTCATTATTGCTCTATGGTTTGTATAAAGGAGTTCTCTCACATATTACATTTCTTAGCTATCCCCTGTATGGACACTACTAAGGATGTAACCAATAGAGACTAACAGCTAGGTCCATGCAATGCTTTCTTATCTTGCTGACCTTCAAAAGTCTAAAAACCTGCCATTTTGAGAATAAAGACAGAAAGTGTATTCACAGCGACAAGGCCTGTTGTGATTTTCTTCCTTGGTGCACTTTTAACCATCCTAGGATAATTTGGGGACCCCACAGTGTACTCACTCAGGAACTCATGTATGAAAACTATCTAGGTTTAAGGGTATGTTCACACGATGTATTGCGGCGCATACAGTACACGCCGCAATACATTGTGTGTTTCAGGAGCTCGCGCTGATCAGAGCGTACTTCCTGCTGCGTGAGGGGGGCGGCAGCCCACTGGCCCCATAGACAAGTATTACTTATCTCCCCACGCGTACAATACGATTGTATTGTACGTGCGGGCAGGGCCACATTTTCCATCTGGCACACTAGGCAGTTGCCCGGGGGCCCCACAGGTATAGGGGCCCAAAGTGATGTATGTATGTCCCAGGAATACAAGAAACATACCCTGGATCCCTTACGCAGTGTTCACACGGCTTATTCAAGCCGTAATTGCGGGACGGATTTCGCCCGCAGTTACGGCTTGAATAAGGGGCGCTGCCCGCCGGCCCCATAGACATTGCATTATTTACGGCGCGTACGCGCCGTAAATAATGTTCGTGTCACTTTCTCCCCCCCGCGGCGGATTAGCCGAGCCGGGAGGAGCGACGAAATCCACAGTTCTCTATGACTCTATGAGAACTGTGGATTACCGTAGTTACTGGGACGGATTGGAGCCGTACTGCAGCGCAAATACGGCACGCAGTACGGCTCCAATCAGTCCCAAAATAAGCCTTAGTTGGCTTTGCTGTTTGTGTGTTTTTAGGATGTGCAAACAGTTAAAAACCATGGTGGAGAAGGGAACCAAAGGCTCCCTTCCCTGCCAAACAGTCTTCTAAGACTGCTGGTGTTCAGACATAAGTGGCATGATAATATGGGAGGGGGAGCTTGAGGCATGGCCAAGTGTGATGTCATGTATTTGGGCAGGGCCCACTGCAGTGCTTTGCCCAGGGGCCCATAATTCTGTTAAGACGGCTCTGCGTGCTGGGGGACGACACATAAGCCAAAGTTCTATGAGAGCTATGGATTACCACAATTATAAGTAGCATTTCCCCGCATATTCAGCGCAGTATGAAATATGCGGCGAAATGCGCCCCAAAATAATCCGTGTGAACATACCCTAAAGCTGTTTTCATATGTCCCGAAATACGTTTCAAATACGTGTCACAAAGTTTGGCATGTATTTCGCGTCGTAAATACGTTCCCCATTCTTTACTATGGGGATTTAGTTGCAAAACGATGAGGTGTATTTTACATTGGAATCAATGCTAATCTAATTGTTCATTATTTGAAACTTATATTGGGATGTATTTGCGGCCGTAATTACGTCCCCAAATACGCCCCGCAATAAGCCGTGTGAACATAGCCTAAGGCTATGTTCACACGGCTTAACTGTGGGGCGTAATTCCGCCCTGCAATTACGCCATGTGGCCGGGGCGGGAGCGGGGGAGCGAGCGGGGGGCCGGCACTTCGCCGGCCCATAGACAGTCATTGCTAGTGGCGCGTCTACACCGCTAGAAAGTGACCTGTCCGTTATCTCCCCCCTCGGTGTATTCGCCGAGCAGGGAGAGGAGATGTCATCCATAGTTCTCTATGAGAACTGTGCATTACCGTAGTTACTGGGACGGATTCAGCCCGTAATTTGCGCACTCCGGCGCGTCATTACGGACTGAATTACGTCCCAGAATAAGCCTTTGTGGCCCATAGCAACCAATAAGAGCGCCCCTTTCATTTTTTCAGAGCACTATATGAAATGAAAGGGGAGCTCTGATTGGTTGCTTTGAGCTCTGATTGGTTGCTATGGGCAACAAAGAAAGTCTTAGACCTGGACAGTTTTCCTCCATGAGGCCCTGTTTGGATAGCTTTCCTCTGGGTGCTTTAGCTTCTAAATCTACAAACTTACTGATTAAAGACGCTAATTAACCTGTGTGTGAGGAAACTAGATTGTGGGCGCCGTTAGTTAGTAATGGCAGCTTCATTTACATGGTACAAATCGCATATTTGTAGGATTCACAAGGGCTATGCTGCTATACAGAGTATATACATTCATCACATGGTTCACATTGTGAATAATGTAAATAAGTTTCTACAAAGCTCTTCTATCAGACCTACAGATTTGCCATGTCACATGTGCATGTAATACATATATATCTTACACCTCAGCTTGTTGCTCTGTGCAGTCTACAACAAAGGCCTTATTTGCTAAGGTCCAAACAGGCAAACACAGTGTTAAACACTCCACCGGCAGCAGAAACTTTCCATTCCCACATCCTGAGGAAAAAAAAGCCTACAAAGAACAGAGCGGGCCAGTTTAGACATCCTGATCTGGAGGCTGAAGTCTACTAGGGATACATGGCGTGCAGACACCTTATAAGCCTCACTTTATATCATCGATATGTACAGTGGAAACCAGAAGTTACATGCACTATATAAAAAGACACACATGCATGTTTTTCTCACTATCTGACATGAAATCAGAATAAACCTTCCCCATTTTAGGTCAATTAGGAACCAAAATTATTTGTATTTGCCAAATGCCAGAATGAGACAGAATTTTTTAAGGCATTTTTATTTACATACATTTCATTAGTATTTGGTAGCATTGCCCTTAAACTGTATGAGTTGGGTCAGACATTTTGGATATCCGACCACAAGCTTCTCACAATAATTGGTAGGAATTTTGGCCCATTCCTCCTGACAGAACTGTTGTAACTGAGCCATGTTTGTAGGTCACCTTGCTTGCACCTGCCTTTTCAGGTTTGCCAATAAATTTTCAAAAGGATTGAGATCAGGGCTTTGTGATGGCCACTCCAAAACCTTGACTTGGTTATCCTTCAGCCACTTTTTAACCAGTTTAGTAGTATGCTGTGGGTCGTTGTCCATTTGGAAGACTCATTTCTGCCCAAACTTTAGCTTCCTGGCTGATGTCTTGAGATGTTGCTTTAGTATTGCCATTTAATTTTTTTCCTCATGATGCCATCTATTTTGTGAAGTGCACAAGTCCATCCTGCAGCAAAACAACCCTACAACATGATGCTGCCACTCCCGTGTTTCACAATTTGGATGGTGTACATTTTCCTCCAAACGTAACTATAGTCAGACAGTTTAATTTTAGTTTCATCAGGCCACAGGACAGGTCTCCAAAAATGTAGGTCTTTGTTCCTTTGCATCTGCAAATATTAATCTGGATTTTATATGTTTCTTTTTGAATAATGGCTTCCTCCTGGCAGAATGACAGTTCAGCCCATGTTGATACAGTACTCGTTTCACTGTGGATAATGACACAATTTTACCAGCTTCCGCCAGCATCTTCACACGGTCTTTTTGTTCTTGGGTTGATATGCACATGTCGGACCAAAGCACGTTTATCTCTGAGACACAGAACCTGTCTCCTTCCTGAGCGGTATGATGGCTGGATATTCCCATCTTGTTTGTACTTGCGTATAATTGTTTGTACAGATGAACGAGGCACCTTCAGGTATCTGGAAACTGCACCCAAGGATGATCCAGACTTGTTCAAGTCCACAGATCTCTGATATCTTTAGACTTTCTGATGATGTTACACACAGAAGCAATGTGTTTCTGCTGTGAATTAACATACATCCACATGTGTGTCTCTAACTCAGATGTTGCCAATAAGTTTTCTACAAATTTACATTGATGGCCTATTTACAGTATAAGGTAAGCCATTAATATAGAATAGTAGGGCTCACATCTCTGGGATCCCCACAAACAGCAAAATTAAAAGGCATCAGATCTTTCTGAGGTGTCGCAGGCATTCTACTTCAGTTTCTGGTGCAGCGATGCCCAAACAAGTATGACTGTGCCTAGTGCACAGGTGTCAAACTGTGGCCCTCCAGCTGTTGGGAAACTACAACTCCTATCATGCCCACTGTTATAGATTATACAAATGCATGATAGGAGTTGTAGTTTCCCAACAGCTGGAGGGTCGCAGTTTGACACCCCTGGCCTAGTGCATTCTATATAAAAAGAGAAAACCATTAATAATGGAATTATGTGCACATAGTACATTATCACTTTTTGGGTGAAACACTAGAAAAACCATAGGCTGAAAACTTTCAAAGAATGGCTGCTGCCCATAGCAATTTCAACATTAATTTCTTAGGGTATGTTCACACGTGGGGCGCATTTCGCGGCGTACTGTGCTTAATACGCGGGTAAATGCACCCCATAATGACTGTAATCTTTAGCTGTCATAGAGAACTATGGATTACGCCTCCTCTCCCCACTCGTAGAATACGATCGTATTGTCCGCGCGGGGAGATAAGTGACGTCACTTATTTGCGGCGAATATGCGCCGCAAGCACTGCATGTCTATGGGGCTGACGGCCCCCCGCGTCAGGGGAGTACTCGCGTATTAGCGCATTTATAATTCACTTCTTTAATTTGGCTAAAAGTATGTAGAAAAAACGTTTTTTTAATATATAAGGGAAAAAGTATAACCATGATTTTTGAGTCTGCGGCACCTGCTCTAAAAAAAAACTGCATGGATCATAGTGTGAATTAAACCTGATACTCCCATTTTTTCTCCTCCATCTTTTCTCCTCTGTGTTCCCTTTCAAAAAAGCCAAATTCCATTTTTTATGGGAGGACAGGAGTAAGTTCTTGTATCCAATTAAATATGACAAAGAATAAGCTAAGGTAGTTGGAGATGGCTATGCCTGGCAGCAGGCAGTGCTGGGATAGTCATTGCCTGAACTTTCTATTTTCCAATGTATTACACATTGCCCAATGCTGAGGTAAACGTAATCCCAATATAAGGGTTATGTTGTAATGCTAAATGGTTGAATTTGTAGCAGTGTCTACAAACGTACCGAGTTTAATTTTGTTTTGTTCATTTTTGAATATTAAGGACTAACAATTTGCTTTGTGATGTATACTGTCAGTGCTGTAAAGACAATATAAAAGTTTAAATACAATAGAACAACCTGCACTAATAAGCATAGCCACCGCATTTAATTACATATATGTATATCTAGAGAGTCATTGTCTGACATTAGCTGCTCCGTATAAACAGGTCCGTCCTGCCTCACCTCATTGTAATATATGTATTAATGCAACTTCACGTGTTGCAGTTTTGCAAAAAATACTACTAAAATCACATGCATTTTGTTTTTTTTGGGGGGGAGGGAAAAATTGCAGTGGGCAGATGTTAAAGGGGTTTTATCGTTACAAAGATCATGTCTCAGATTATGGGGACAATAAAAATAAGCACTTTTGTAATTGGGCTGCATTACCTCTGTCGCTTGGTTTAGCAGATATCAGCTTCGCTGTAAATCTGTCTTCTATTTCTGCTGTTGCTGGTCAGAACGCCCCCTGGTCGATTCCTGTGCCCTAGACACGCCCCCTGCACTGTGATTGGCTGGCTGACATTTCATTCAGCCTGTTGGGATATGCACCTAGACAGGAAACGTCATGGCCACGCCCCCTGCGCTGTGATTGGCTGCCTACACACTGTGTTTACTCTTCCCCCCTGAGCTGTTAAAATCGATAGTGAAACCCCGAGTCTGCTGGCTCTATGTACATCTCAGCTCTAGGGGGAAGGATCTGGGCAATTACTGCCTGTTTAAAGGGCTTTTGCCAAGAGGTTGATTCACCTCCTCACAGGTTCAGTCCTTAAGCTGCTACTTTGAAAAGAGGGTGTTCTGTTCCTCAGATCAAATGCAAGCCCCGCCTCCTTATGATGTCATCATCTGTAGTGTATAACATAAGGATTCAACACTGTGTCTGTATGAGCGGCTTGTGTAGTGCATAGGTGATCAGCTTGGCAAGCCAGAGGTTGGGAGTTCAAGCCCCATCGTTTTTTTTTTTTTTATTTTATAAATTGTACACCTATGTAAATATATGAAAATATATGTGTAGACATCAATAATTTTATATATATATATATAATATAATATATATATATATATATATATATATATATATATATACACACACAGAAAGCTCCCCTATATGGTGTCCCATCCTCACAGTCACACCAAGCACTTCCAACATATGTGATACAATGCATATACTCTCAGGGATGAGACATGATATAGGGGAGCCCTGTATGTATATATATATCATTATAGAGATTGACACATATATTTAAGGTCACTCTACATATGTGTAGAATTTAGGGGGGGGGGGGAATATACCCTGTGAGGGGACTAGAATTCCAAACCCCTTCGTTGTAAAACCAACACTCTACCGCAACACCATCAGCCAAGTCAGTTACAGGTTGAGCAGGTTCTTCTCTCAAAGCTGATTTGCTTCTCCCCCTACTGTTTTCACTCAGATCACTGACAGCAAGCATAGATCTTTACTTGAAGCTGACATTTGGCCTTGTAGTTGAGTAAAGGTCTCTGCCTGTTGTCAGTACAATTTGGTTGCATACCACTAGAACAGAAGTTAAAGCTGCTGGCTTTCAGTGTGTAAACTAAGAGATATAATAGGTGCTTGCTGGAGTTTGGAGCCTCAAGGCTGCAGACATAAGCATGCAGGAGGCTACAGAGCTGTTATATCCAGACAACCCTCTGCATCCCCTGCTTCAAACAAAATGATGTCACAGTTCTTCAGTGAGGGGAGACACGCCCCGTGGGAGGGGAGACACGCCTGCTGAGAGGAGAGACACGCCCCTGGATTTCAAACTCAATCTGAGAGAATTAGCACGAGCAGCTAAACGATAAATCCCCTTTAACTGGAAGTCGATAGGCAAATAGAAAATGCACGACTACAGACATTGCACTTTTTATAGTTTTTTTTTTGCATTTTTGGTAATTTTTTTGGTCAGTAGCAGTTTTCTGGGTTTTTTTTTGCAGTTTATATAATTTTTCTCCTCATTATACATTGTTTTGTTTTTTTACACCAAAAAAATCTGTGCTTTTATTTCCCGTATATTTCTCCTAGTAGCATTTTTTCACATTACAAATTATGTGATTGAATGCAAGATTTATACCTCCTGTATCATTAGTCTAAGAGTGCACAGCGCAGTATTGTCGGAAAATTTGACGGTACACAGTGCACAGTGTAGGCAGCATTGAAAAATCCATGTTGCAGTCTACAAAGCACGGATTTCTTCCGATTGGTTTTCAACTCTGACGGCTCCTGGTGGATTTTAAAACTTGCTGCATATTCCGCCGAATTGCCGTCGGATTCCTGTACATTCAGTGTACGTGGCCGACGGCAAATCCGAAAATGGAGCGCAGTCCAGCAATGTTAAAATGCCGTCAGATTTTGGAGGGCATTAACATTGCTGTGTAAACATAGCCTTATACACTTAGCAAAAAATGCTACAAAAACTGCATGAAAAACTCATGAAGCCTGAAAAAATGCAGCATTTGAAGCGTTTTCTCAGCCATAAAAACACTATGCAAAATATCAATGTGAAGGGGCCCGATACAGTAGTCCTATTGATGTAAAGTAATAAAAACAGTCATAGCCATGTGTTAAAGGGGTTGTCTCATTACATTGATTCATCTCACCTCAGTCCTGTTTTCTTGGTTTCATTATGAATTCAGGGGCATGTTTACTGGCTTCCACTAGGCTGCAGTTGAAGCCAGGTCTGTAGCTATAGCAACCAGTGCTGGCATCCTATCATGAGAGATAGAACAGGTCTGTAGCTATAGCGACCTGAGGAGCTGATGTAGCCCATACAAGAGGGGATATCTCAGAATAAGTAGGACACTGTTAATGGACACATATTGCAAAGTGACTTGTTTTCACAAGATCTTTAACGTAAAAAGCAGCAGCGATCCCTGTAGTGAGACAACCCCTTTAAGGTTTGCTGACCCCCATCATACAGTAACTGGATTCTGTTTTACTGCATAGACTGTAATGATGTTGTTTCAAGTATAGTGTAGATTTATATAGATTTACAATACACGTCGGCCATTGATTTCCTGTCTTTACAGTTGCTGCTTTGAGCTTTACAGGATCCAAATGGGGACATATTAAGAGAATGAAGCAGATGAAATGGAGAGAGCTTGTGACCAGGCAAAGAGCCTTGGGCTTTTGGAGCGGATCAGGTGTAAGTCTATAGAATAGCATGATTGAGAGCATCTTTTGTATGCAGAGCATAAGGTAGCATAGCAACTGTACTGATGTATTAATAGAAGTGGCTATTCTATATCCTCTCCTCAGAGGGCTTCATTGGTGGCTCAGCTTAAACTTCTGACCGCCTGTAACGCTGCCGCTCAGGTTGCATCTACTGTTCCCATTCATAGTAGTGACCGAATGTGGAGGTGGTAGCGGTTCCTGGTGTTTGTGTGCATGAAAGTGCAACTGTATCCATTCGGAGGACTCTTGCTGTTCCGTGTATAGGTGCTGACAGTATAACAAATATAACGACGGCTTCTACTAATTATCTCCGCCTTGAAGAAATATTTTCCATTTACGGTCAAGGATCCAGGTCTGGGGACCTACATGCCATTGTCACGAAGTCTAGCTTGTTAACCTTCAACCGACTGTCTGCTCAGATCAATGGACTTGAACATGGTTTCCATTTTCTGAAGTATCAGAATTATATTAAATAATATCAATTTAAATAGGTTTTTATAGAACCTAAAGCTAGGTCCACACAGCAAAGTGAAAAAGCCCTCCAAAATCTGACGCCATTTTCACTTGGCTGGACCGCCGTTCTTTTGCATGTTTTTTGTGCAAAAACAGACAGTCGGATTTTAGATTCTAGTGGCTCAGTACATTATGACTGCGGGAATCCGCGCTGTTCCCATAGAATATAGAACATGTTCACTGGACGTTTTTGGTTTCCCTCAGTAAAAAAGCTGTACTGTGTGCGAATCCGCTGAAAAAGCAACCGAAGTCCACTGTGGTGTAGATCTAGCCTAAAGGTAAGTTTATAGATGCTGGTTTTGGGTTATTTTTTTTGCCACAAATTTCCCAAAGTTTTTAATGTTTGCAAGCACTGGCAAAAAAAAGGCTTTGCCTACACAGCAGAGGACAAAATAATTTGTTTCCCACCAGTATTTTACAAGGTTTTATTTTTTGTGTAGTTTTTTTGTCGTTTTTTTTCCCCCTTGAATTTCAGGTGCCCCATTCTATTGAACAGTACTATAATTTGCTGTTTTCCGCCAAATTATAGAACATGTCGGTTTTGAAATCCGACCTCAGAAATTCTCAGCGGTGCAGACTACAGCTCAGGTTTGCTTTACAGGTCTATTGGGATGATTTACAGTTGGATTTTTTTGTGGATTCTGAATCCACATAAAATCTGACTGTAAACCATTCCTATGTATACGTAGCAAAACCCTACAGAAAGGTCGGCTGTAAATAAGATGTCTACATTAAGGGCACGGCAAATGTAAAATGCCGGTTGGATTCTGTTTATCGTCTGGTTTTGGTGGACGGTTCTGTCTGGTTTGCGGATTCGCCCATCACCCATAACCATTGAATTTCACATCTTCTGCCAGAAAAACCGAGTGGAAGATTTTACATGCGCCAAGTTTTTCACAATGCCGGCGGCTGAAAATCCATGCAGTGTAGGCTACTTAAAGGATTTTCTTTTAAAGTCTATGGGGATGATTTCTGAAAATTCAACCAACAAACCATGCCACGTGGATGGACCCTAAAAGGGTTGTGCCATCAAGATGGTTTTACTTTTCACTGCCTCTTCAGACTCTCACTTCCTGTGGACGGGTATACAGCAGCCATTGACATTTCAGCTCTGCTAGCTCCTACTCCTGGCAGTTCCTGTTAAAGGGACATGACTGCTGGAAGAGTTGTGAAAAACAATGAACCTGTCCAAGCATGATGTCTGCTATAATTGTGAGCTAGCAGAGCTGTATTTGTCATGTGAGGTAGAATAGCTTACAATCTGCTGTGTGCTTCCCAGCTCCGGATCCCCAAAATCCTCTGGGCTTTTGAGATAGAGGCAGTTCGGGTGCAAAGGGTTTTCCTTGGTCTGTACTTTGTGCAGAAAAACAAACGATGGCCCATGCACAGAAAACATAACCAAACACCTCTCGTCTGAGCATTACTAGACAGAGGTTATTTCCTCACAAACCCCTCGTGCAATGGTGTAGCAGAATGGCTTCCTCCACTGTGACCGCCTCCAACCCAGAAGGTAGACTGGAGTTGCATGCAGCTGGTGCCCAGTCAGCCGGCCTGCTGACCTTAAATAAGCCAGGGAAGTCCTGGCATGGAAATGGGGAGAAAGACCCACCCTGCTCTATCTTACTCCCAAGAAAAGCTGTCCCGGGAAAGGCTAACCCTAAAAAAAAATTAAACGATGTTGACAGTCAACTGCGAGCCTTTTACGTGGCCTTTCACTCCCCCAAGGGCTCCTTACCTTTGTGGAGGGTTTTAGTTTTTCCCCGGGATACCCCCCAGAATCTGGCGGGGATATACACTCTATTGCAAACCTTCCCACCCCACCCTTGGGCCCCGTTTCCCCCGGCTTATTTTTCCGGGGATTGGCGCCATACTCCGCGGGGATTTGTGCTGCAGTAGGGCGCCAATCCGTGGGAGTAATTTACGGTAATCCATGCTCTCATAGAGAACTAGGATCCCGTCCTCCCCCCGCTGGGCGAATCCGCCGCGGGGGGAAAAGTGAATGACATTATTTACGGGCTACGCCCCCCCCCCCCGCCCCCCCCCTTTCACCCCGGGATTTGCAGCGCAATCCGGCTCAAAAATCCACCGGAATAAGCCTGTGAACACGGCTTTAAACGCAGACCACGTTTTTAGGCGGGTTTACTCTGTTATTTTTGATGTAATTCATATAAATGTGCTCTCTGACTTGATAAACACTGCTCGAGGTTTGGTTGGTTTTGGGGCGTTTATTTTTTAGAACCTGCTAAAATCCACGAAACCTGTGCCCCCAAAAAATCTGTTTACACAGCATGAATTTTTTCCAGTCGGCTTTGAAATGCGCCGGATTCCGATGGATTTTAAAACCCCCTTAAAGGCCGAACCCTAAAATAGTTAATGACCAAACATTTTTTTATTTTTGGCCTCCTTGCTTTAAACAGTTTTTTAAATTTTTTATTTTTTTTAATCGAGTTGTATGAGGCCTCGTTTATTCGAGACAAGTTGTACTTTTAAGGAATATTTTTAAATAACTTATAAATAATTGCATTTTTTTTTTATTTTTTTACAAAAAAAATTTTTTTTTTTTTTTTTTTTTTTTTTTAAAAACCATTCACATTTCACACTTTAAAAACTTGTTAGATTAAAATTTTACAGGGTTTTTACGGTCGTGTGGATACCAAATATGGAGGTTTTTTTTGGGAAATTTTTGTACAATTATTTTTTATTAAAAATTTATTTTATTATTTTTTTTATTCTTTTTATTACACTTTTTTGTTTTTTTTTGTACTTTTTTTTTACCCCATGAAGGGAGAATGTTTAAAAAATTTTTTTTTTTTTTTTTTACACTTAGTAATGTATTACATATTTTAAATGCTAATACATGCAAAACTGTGTCAGTCTTCCAGGCAGTGATTAGGACAGCACACAGTGCGTCCAATCACTGGGTTTCCAGACAAATCGGGCCCGTAGGTCCCCGGCTTTTCGTGCAGCCGGGGTTTCCCCCCCCTCTGGGTACCGGGGCGTTTCCCATCCCCCCGACAAGGGGGGATCCCTTTGATTTCGCCGCGGGAAAACCCCCCCCCCGCAATCAAAGGGTTAAGCATCGGGTTGCGGGAGGTTTTTTTCCGTCCCCGATGCCTGCAGGGGCCTGGGATCGGGTGGTATTCGCCTCATCCTAGCGCAGCTGGGCGCCCCCCCGCCGCAAACCCCGTGTCTGGGCGAGAATAAAGACGTCGCTGCAGACAACACCCGCCCCCGGCCCCCTCAAAAGACGGGGGCCGGTCGTTAAGGGGTTAAAACAGTTAGATCTTCCAACCCCATTTCCTTAAGATTCCCGTACATTCTGTGTATGGGGGCCAAAAGAAAATCTTTAACCCTGCAGCTTTTGGCACAAATCCGCGCTAACTCCACAGTCCAGCAATGTTAAAATGCCATCGGATTTTGGACGGTATTTTAACATAAAATTGTAAATGGTCACCTAACGAGTACTATTATTGTCGGGTGCTAAAAAGTGGAAAACACCAATAGGGTCCCAGTATCAGAAAGCAAATGTATCCACCGCCAAAAGTGATAATGCTTAAAAAGGATTTTAAAGTACAAGAAAGGCCTGGCTCATCACAAACCTAATTTCACTAATCCAGAGTCAAGATTGAATAGATGTTTACATACAAATGGCCAGCAGAACGGTACATAATGACTCAGGATGGCAATAGAATAAACGACGTGCCCTTGTCAAGAGACATCAACTAAATGGAGGCAAATGTAGCAGCACTAGAATGTGTAGAAGCAATGCCAGCAAGGTGTAGGGGAGAATCCCGGAGATGTGTGCCAGGCCTCTTGTAAATGAAATATCTTTATCAGCATTATGCACGGTGGATACTTTTGCTTTCTGGTATTTTAACATATGCTGTGTAGACATAGCCTAAGGGTATGTTCACATGACTGGAACGCGGAATTATCAGCGGCAAAACTTCGTCTGAGAAGGAGCTTTTTGAGGTGGAGGCTTTGACAGGGATTTCATCAGGGTTTCCCAAAAAGGGGTTTTCCCCCAAACCCTTTTTTTTCTAAACACCCAAACACATTTAAAAGCCATGGGGCCAATAAAACCCAGCGAAAACTGCATCAAAACCGCGACAAGGTTTTGGAAAATTCTTCATTCACCCTAAGGG